>JAHFZB010000591.1:15820-37500 GCA_036884735.1 Huso huso
CACCTGCCACCTTCGCAGCATCGCGACAGGCATCTGCGACCCCAAATGGTTCCCAGGGTTCCCAACACCAACACAGCTACAAGCTCGCCAAACTACACCAGCCACCTTTGGCAGCTTCCCAGCACGCGGCATCTGCGAAACCCACACGGGTCCCAGTGGCTCGCCAAACGACACCTGGCACCTTCCCTACACCTGCACGGGCACCCAGCGAAACGACACCTGCTGGTTCCCATCGGCTATCCAAACGACATCAGCCACATTCCCAAACAACACCTGCCACCTTCCCAGAGGCACGGCTCCCATCCCAGCAAACCCCGTGCACGGGTCCCCAGCGCTTCGCCAAACGACACCTGCCACCTTCCCTGCACGGGCACCTGCAATCCTGCACAGGTTCCCAGTGGCTCGCCAAACTACACCAGCCACCTTTGCAAAGCCGCTCCGGGCATCAGCAAAACTCTGTGACGCCAAACTAAACCTGCCACCTTCCCAGCGATAAGACGGGCACACACCTGCACAGGTTCCCATCTTCACCAGCCAACCCAGCCCCCAGGGTCCCAGCGGTCTCACCAAATGACACCTGCCACCTTCCCAGCGCCGGCACTGGCTAAGAAACCCTGCACACCCCAGCGTCACCAAATGACACCAGCCACGCGGTCCCAGTGGGTCGCCAGAATGCACACCCAACAGGAAATGACACCTCTCACCTTCCTCCCCCCACGCGCACCCCATGCCATGGGTTCCAGCAGCTCACCAAACGACACCTAGCAACACCTTTCTAGCTTAAGCCGGCGGGTCCCCAGATAGCGCCACCTTCACCAAACGACACCTGGCACCTTCCCAACGCACACACTGACCCCTACGGCCACGCAGTGGGTCCCAGCTACTAATAAACGACACCTGACACCTTCCCAGCGCCGCGGGTCCTGCGACCCCCCACGGGGTCCCAGCGACTCACCAAACGACACCTGGCACCTTTCCAGCCCGTGCACGGCCCCAGCAGCTCACCAAACGACACCTGGCACCTTCCCAGCGCGAGCACGGTCTGCAACAACCCCCGTGTGGGGGTCCCAGCGGCCCGCCAAACGACACCAGCCACATTCCCAGCCAGCGCAGGGGCCCCAGCAAACCCGTGCTGGGTCCCAACGCTCGTAAACGACACCTGCCACCTTCCCCAGCGTGGACGGCACCTGCAACCCCCATGCTGGGTCCCAGCGCTCGCCAAACGACACCTGGCACCGTCCCGCAGGGTCCCAGCGGCTCGCCTCACCTTCCCAGCGCCCCTGCAATCCGGGGTCCCAGCGGATCGCAAAACAACACCTGCCACCTTCCCATCGGTCGCCGACACCGCCACCTTCCCAGCGCCACAAGACGGGGTTCCTGCATGGGTTCCCAGCGGCTCGCCAAACTACACCAGCCACCTTTGCAGCGGCTCACGGGCATCTGCGAAACCGCACAGGGTCCCAGAGGCTCAAAAACGACACCTGGCACCTTCCCAGTGCGCGCACGGGCCTCAGCGACGCCGTTGCTGGTTCCAGCAATCTCGCCCATCAAAACGACACCAGCCACATTCCCAGCCCCCCCCCCAGCGCAAAACGGGCCCCAGCAAACCCGGCCCCGCTGGGGTCCCAACGGCTCGCAAAAACGACACCCTGCCACCTTCCCAGCGCTGCAATGGGCACCTGCAACCCTGCACAGGTTCCCAGCGACACCTGGCTTCCCCAAACTACACCAGCCAGCTTTGCAAACAACACCTGCCACCTCCCCATGCGGGGTCCCAGCGACTCGCCAAACTAAACCTGCCACCTTCACATCTGCAAACTCGCACGGGTCTTCTGCAACCCCCAGCATCTGCCACCTTCCTAGGCATCTGGGGGTCCCAGCGGCTCACCAAATGACACCTGCCACCTTTTGCAGGGTCCCAAGGCTCCAAAACACACCAGCATCTTCCCAAACCACGGGACAGGGGGTCCCAGAGGCTCGCCAAACGACACCTGGCACCTTCCCAGCGTGCACGGGCCCCACCGACCCCATGCAGGGTCCCAGCGGTTCGCCAAACTACACCTGGCACCAGCCCAGCATTCAAGAGCAGCGCCAAGACGGGTCCGGCAACCCAACGTTCCCAGTGTTCCCATAGCGGGTCTCGCCAAATGACACCTGGCACCTTCTCAGCTCGCATATGGGTCTCCTGTAGCGTTCCCCCCCAAACTACACCAGTCCCAGCGTCTCGTAAATGACACCTTACACCTTCCCAGCATGTGCATCGGGCCCCAGCATCCCTCCACCTTCCCAGCAGCTCGGCAAACGACACCTGCCACCTTCCCAGCGTGGTGCGGGGCCCCAAACCAACCCTGTTTCGCGGGGGGTCCCAGCGGCTCGCCAAACGACACCTAGCACCTTCCCAGAGCACGCACTGGGCCCATTGACCCCGCGGGGTCCAAACGGCTCAAACAAACGACACCTGCCACCTTCACAGTGAACACTGGGGTTCCCAGCGACTCCTGCACCTGGCACCTGGGTTCCCAGCGCACCGCCAAACAACATTGCCACCTCCCAGGGACACGGTCCCCAGCGGCTTCCCAACGCCAAATGACACCTGGCACCTTCCCAGTGCACGCATTGGTCCCAGCGACCCACGCGTGGGGTCCTGGTACTCGCCAAACAACACCTGGCACCTTTCAGCTCGGGATGGGACCTTAGCGACCCCACAGGGTACCAGCATCTCGCATCAAAACGACACCTTACACCTTCCCAGCATGTGCACCGCCCCATCGGCAACCCGGGGTCCCAGCGGCTCGGGCAAACAACATCTGCCACTTTCCCAGCAGCGTTGCGGAGGTCAGCGAACCCCCTCCCAGCGGGTCACGCCAGCGGTTCACCAAATGACACCTGGCATCTTCTCAGCTTCGCGTCGCGGCTCCCCACACTGCCCTTGGTGTTCCCAGCGGCCAAGCCAAATGACACCTGGCACCTTCTCATCTCGCGACCCCACGGCTATAGCAACCCACGCGGGGGGTCCCCGTAAGCGATCTCGTAAAACGACACCTGCCACCTTCCCAGCATGCCCCAGCTATGGGCCCCAGCACATCCCCAGGGCCCCAGCGGTTTCGCAAACAACACCTGCCACCTTCCCAGCTTTAGTGTGCACAGGCGACAAGAGCCCTGTCTCAGGGTCCCCAGAACCCGGGTCCTCGCCAAACGATCTGCCACCTTGCATCTTCCCAGCGGCTGGCGCCACCGGGTCCCAGTGACCCCCCCGTGTTCCCAGTGGCTTGCCAAATGACACCTGACACCTTCCCCAGCTGCATGGGCCCCAGTAAAAACCCGAACGACACCTAGTTCATGGCGTCTTGTAAAAACACACCTGCCACCTTCCCAGCATGTGCAAGAGCGTGCCCCCAGCGCAACGACCCTTTGCATCGCGGGATCCCAGCAAATCGCCAAATAACACCTGCTTGCCAAATGACACCTGACACCTTCACGGCACGCATGGGCAGCAACCCTGGGGAACCCAACACTAAACACCCCCAGCATGTGCATCGCGTTCCAAATGGGCCCAGTTCACCACCTTCGCGGGGTCCCGGTACTCACGAAATGACACCTGCACGGGTCCATCGCAACGCATGTGGCACCATGGGGCATGGCCCCAGCCCACGCTTGTTCATTAGCGGTTTGCCAAACGACACCTGACAACTTCCCAGTGTGCCCACAGGCCCCGGGCGACCCCATTGCGCGGGTCTCAGTGGCTCGCCAAATGACACCTGCCACCTTCCCAGCCCATGCACGGGACCCGCGACCCATTGCTGGGGTCATAACGGCTCGCCAAACCACACCTGGCACCTTTTTTTAGCTGGCACAGGCACCGGCGACCCCACACGGGGTCTAGAAGCTCGCCAAATGACACCTTGCACCTTCCCAGCGCGCACCAAACTTCACCAGTGACCCCAGCCTCGTCCCAGCGCTCGCTAAACGACTCCTGACACCTTCCCAGTGAAGACGGGCTCCCAGCAACCCAAGCACGGGTCCCAGCGGGCCGCCAAGGGACACCTGGCACCTTCCCAGCGTGCATCGGGTCCCAGCAACCCCTCGGGGTCCAGGCGGCTCGCCAAACGACACCTTGCTCCTTCCCAGCGCGCAAGACATGCCCAGCCTACTTATGGGTCCCAGGTTCGCCAAACGACACCTGGCACGCTCTCAGCTCGGTAATGTCCCCAGCGGTCGTGTGTCCCAGCGGCTCGCCAAATGACACCTGACACCTTCCTAGCATCGTCTGGGACCCCAGGGATCCTCCTGCAAGGGGTCCCAGCTGCTCACCAAATGACACCTACCAACTTCCCAGCGTTTGCATGGGCTCAGCGACCTCGCGGGGTCCCAGTTGCTCACCAAACGACACCTGGCACCTTCCCAGCGCACACGGGCCCCAGCGACCCGTGCGGGTCCCAGCGACTCGCCAAACGGCACCTGGCACCTTTTGAGCGCCAAGACGGCACCAGCGACCCCCACAGGGTCCCAGAGGCTCGCCAAACGACACCTGGCACCTTCCCAGCATGCGCCCGACCACGGGAACCAGCGCTGGAGTCCCAGCGGGCTTGCCAAACAAAACACTGGCACGCTTTTTAGCGAAGCACGGGTACCGGCGACACCACCCGGGGTCCCAGAGGCTCGCCAAACGACACCTTTTGTACCTTCCCAGCATGCGCCCGGACCACGGGAACCAGCGCGGAGTTCCAGCGGCTTGCCAAATGACACCTACCACCTTCCCAACGTGTGCACGGGCCCCAGCGACCCGCGACGGGTCCCAGTGGCTCACCAAATGACTCCTGGCACCTTCCCAGTGTGCACGGGCTCCTGCAACCCATCAAGCTGTCCCAGCGGCTCACCAAATGACACCTTGCACCTTCCCAGCACGCACACGGGCCTTCGGACACCCATTGCACTGTCACAGCGGCTTGCCAAACGACACCTGGCACATTTTTAGCACGTGCACGGGCCCAGGAACCCTGCGCGGGGTCCCAGCGGCTAGCCAAACGACAGCTAGCACCTTCCCAGAGCACGCACGGGCCCCAGTGACCCCGCGCGGGGGCCAAAAGGCTCGCCAAGCGACACCTGGCACCTATCCAGCGCGCGCACGGGCACCAGCGACCCCGCGCGTGGTCCCAACGGCTCGCCAAGAGACACCTGGCACCTTCCCAGCACGTGCACGGGTCACAGCGACCCCTCGCGGGGTCCCAGCGGTTCGCCAAACAACACCTGGCACCTTCTCAGCTCGCGTACGGGCTCCAGCGGCCCCACGCGTGTTCCCAGCAACTCGCCAAATGACACCTGGCACCTTCTCAGCTCGCATACTGGCCCTAGCGACCCCGCGCGGGGTCTCAGCGTCTCGTAAAACGACACCTTACACATTCCCACAATGCACACGGTCACCAGCCGCCCGCCCGGGGTCCCAGCAGCTCACCAAATGACACCTGGTACCTTCCCAGTGCACACGGGCCCCTGCGACCCATCGCAGGGTCCCAGCGGCTCGCCAAACGACTCCTGACACCTTCCCAGTCCGGCACGGGTCCCAACAACCCCACGGGGTCCCAGCTGCTCGCCAAATGACACCTGGCACCTTCCCAGCCCGTGCACGGGCCCCAGCAACCCCTCAGGGATCCAGCAGCACGCCAAACTGTCTCTGTAACCTCCCTGAAAGCCCACGGACCCCAGCGCCCCTGCTCTGCAAGGGTCCGAGCGCCTACTCTGCAAAATGGTCCCTGGTGCCTACACATGACACCTGACACCTGACAAATGACACCTGACACCTTCCAGCACGCGCACGGGCCCCTGGGAACCCTGGGAAACGGGTACCAGCGGCTCGCCAAATGACACCTACCACCTTCCCAACGTGTGCACGGGCCCCAGCAACCCCGCTGGGTGCCAGTTGCTCACCAAACTACACCTGGCACCTTCCCAGTGCGCACAGGCCCCTCGACCCATTGTGGGGGTCCCAGCAGCTCACCAAATGACTCCTGCCACCTTTTCAGTGCACACACGGGTCCCAGCGACCCCGCGCAGGTTCCCAGTGGCTCGCCAAGAGACACCTGGCACATTCCCAGCGAACGCACGGGTCCCAGCGACCCCTTGTGGGGTCCAAGTGGCTCGCCAAAAAACACCTGGCACCTTGTCAGCTCGCGTACGGGCCCCAGCGGCACTGCACGTGTTCCCAGCGTCTCGCCAACCGACACCTTGCACATTCCCAGTGCACGCCTGGGCCACAGAGACCCCGCGCGGGGTCCCAACGGCTCGCCAAACGAGACCTGCCACCTTCACAGCGCGCACTGGCCCCGGCGACCCATCGCGGGGTCCCAGCGGCTCACCAAACGACACCTAACAGCTTACCAGCACGCACACGGGCCCCATCAACCCCGCGTGGGGTCCCAGCAGCTCACCAAACGACACCTGGCACCTTCTCAGCTCGCATTACAGGCTCGAGCGCCCGCGCGAGGGGTACCAGCGCCTCGTAAAACGACACCTTTACACCTTCCCAGCGTGTGCACGGTACCCAGCGACCCTGCGCAGGTCCCAGAGGCTCGCCAAATGGTCCCTTGCACCTAACCAGCGCGGGCATGGGCACTAGAGACACCATGTGGAGTCCCATCGGCTCGCCAAACCGTCCCTGGTGCCTCCCCAGTGCACGCACCGGTCCCTGGCACCTCCCCAGCACGTGCACTGGGCCCAGCGACCCGGCGCGGGGTCCCAGTGGCTCGACAAAAGGTCCCTGGCATCTCCCAAGCGCGTGCACTGGGCTGGGCAAACCCTGCGCAGGGTCCCAGCAGCTCGCCAAATGGTCCCTGGACCCTCCCCAGCGTGCGCACGGGCACCTGCGACCCCGCGAGGGGTCCCAGCGTCTTGCGAAAACGTCCCTGGCACCTCCCTAGTGCGCACAGGCCACAGCGACCCCGCATGATGTCCCAGCTGCTTGCCAAATGATCCCTGGCACCTCCCCAGGACGCGCACGGGCCCCAGCGACCCCGTGCCGGGTCCCAGCGGCTCGCCAAATGGTCCGTCGCACCAACCCTGCGCGCGCACATCTCCCAGCAACCACACGCTGGGACCCAGTGGCTCGCAAATGGTCCCTGGCACATCCCCAGCGGGCGCACGGGTCCCAGCGACTCGCCAAATGGTCCCTGGACCCTCCCAGCATGCGCATGGGGGCCCGGCGACCTCTTGCGGTGTAACAGCGCTCAACAAACCGTCCCTGGCGCTTCCCCAGCACGCACCGCCCCAGCAACCCGTGTGGAGTCCCAGCTGCTCGTCAAATGGACCCTGGCACCTCCCAGCACACGACGGGCCCCAGCGACCCCATGCGGTGTCCCAGCGGCTCGTCATGGTCCCTGGCACCTACCCAGCACGCCGCATAGGTCCCAGCAACCCCGCACGGGCCTCAGCGTCTCGCCAATATGTCAATGGCTCCTCCCCAGGATGCGCACGGGCCCCAGCGACCCAGTGTGGGGTCTCAGCGGCTCGCCAAATGGTCTGAGGCACCTACCCAGCGCACGTGCAGGTCCCAGCGACCCGCGCAGGGTCCCAGCGGCTCGCAAATGGTCCCTGGCACAACCCCAGTGGGCGCACGGGCCCAAGCAGCTCGCCAAATGGTCCCAGGACCTTCTCCAGCGTGCGTATGGGGCCCCAGCGACCACACGCGGTGTCCCAGCGGCTTGCCAAATGGTCCCTGGCAACTCACCAGCGCGCACGGGCCCCAGCGACCACGCACGATGTCAAAGCTGGCCGTCAAATGGTCCCTGGCACCTCCCCGGCGTGGGCATGGGCACCAGCGACCACGCACGGGGTCCCAGCTGCTCGCCAAAAGATCCCTGGCACCTCCCCAGTGCGCGCACGAACACTAGCGACAACATGTGGGGTCCCAGCAGCTCGCCAAATGGACCTTGGCCCCTCCCCAGCGCGTGCACGGGGCCCAGCGTCTTCAGGCGGGGACCTAGCGGTTTGCCAAATGGTCCCTGCCCCCCCAGTGCACGCACGGAGCCCAGTGACCCCGCTTGGGGTCCCAGCGGCTCGCCAAATGGTCTCTTGCACCTCCCCAGTGCGCACACATGGCACAGCAACGATGTGCGGGGTCCCAGCCGCTCGCAAATTGTCCGTGGCACATCCCCAGCGCGCGCACGGGCCCCAGTGACTTCACGCGGGGTCCCAGCGGCTCGGCAAATGGTCTCTGGCCCCTCCCTGGCGTACACACGGAGCCCAGTGACTTCACGCCGGGTCCCAGCAGCTCGCCAAATGGTCCCTGCGCGCTCACGGGCCAAAGCGACCGCACACGGGGTCCCAGCTGCTCGCCAAATGGTCCCAGCAATCGGCAAATGGTCCCTGGAACCTCCCCAGCTCGCACACGGGACCCAGCTACCAGGCGTGGAGTCCCAGCGGCTTCCCAAAAGGTCCCTGGCACCTCCCCAGCGCGCGCATGGGGCCCAGCGACCCCGCGGGGTCCCAGCTGCTCGCCAAATGGTACCTGGCTCCTCCCCAGCACGTGCACGGGGCCCAGCTACCAGGCGCGGGGTCCCAGTGGCTCGCCAAAGGACCTTGGCCCCTCCCCAGCGCGTGCACGGGGCCCAGCGACCCCGCTCGGGGTCCCAGCGGCTCGCCAAATGGTCTCTTGCACCTCCCCAGTGGGCGCACATGGCCCAGCAATGATGTGCGGGGTCCCAGCGGCTCGCAAATTGTCCCTGGCACATCCCCAGCGCGCGCACGGGCCCCTACGACCTCGCACGGGGTCCCAGTGGCTCGCCAAAGTACACCTGGAATCTTCCCAGCTCGAGCATGCACCTCAGCCACCCCGCACGGGGTCACAGCGGCTCGCCAAACAACACCTGGCACCTTCCCAGCGGGCGCACGGGCACCAGCGACCCCTCGTGGGTTCGCAGCGGCTCACCAAACATCACCTTGCAACTTCACAGTGCACGCACAGGCACCAGCGACCCTGAGCGGGGTCCCGGCGGCTCGCCAAACGACACCTGGCACCTTCCCGGCGCGCGCACGGGCCCCAGCGACCTCAAAGGTAGTCCCGGCAGCTCGCCAAACGACACCTGCCACCTTCCCAGCATGCTCACGGGCCCCAGCGACGCCGCGCGGATTCCCAGCGGCTCGCCAAATGACACCTGGCATGTTCCCAGCATGCACACGGGACCCAGTGACCCTGCGCGTGGTCACAGCGGATCGCCAAACGACATCTGACACCTTCCCAGCGCGAGCACGAGCCCCAGACATCCCACGTGGGACCCCAGCGACCCTGCACGGTGTCCCAGCAGCTCACCAAATGACACCTGCCACCTTCCCAACGCACGCACTGACCCCTACGGCCACGCACGGGGTCCCAGTGGCTCGCCGAATGACACCTGGGAGATTCTCAGCGACAAGATGGGCCCCAGCGACCCCGCGCGGGTTCCAAGCAGCTCACCAAACGACACCTGCCCCTTTCTAGCGCGTGCACGGGCCCCAGCGGCTCACCAAACGACACCTGGCACCTTCCCAACGCACGCACTGACCCCTACGGCCACGCACGGGGTCTCAGCGGCTAGCCAAACGACACGTGACACCTTCCCAGCGCACGCCCGGGCCCCTGCGACCCCACGTGGGGTCCCAGCGACTCACCAAACGACACCTGGCACCTTCACAGCCCGTGCACGGGCCCCAGCAGCTCACCAAACGACACCTGGCACCTTCCCAGCGCGAGCACGGTCTGCAACAACCCCAAGGGTCCCAGCGGCTCGCCAAACGACACCAGCCACATTCCCAGCCAGCGCAAAGGGCCCCAGCAACCCGTGCTGGGTCCCAACGGCTCGCCAAACGACACCTGCCACCTTCCCAGCGTGGACGGGCACCTGCAACCCCACGCTGGGTCCCAGCGGCTCGCCAAACGACACCTGGCACCGTCCCAGCATCGCCTCCCCCCAGCGACCCCGTGGGGTCCCAGCGGATCGCAAAACAACACCAGCCACCTTTGCAGCGCGCTCACGGGCATCTGCGAAACCCGCACAGGGTCCCAGAGGCTCGCCAAACGACACCTGGCACCTTCCCAGCGTGCACGGGCCCCACCGACCCCATGCAGGGTCCCAGCGGTTCGCCAAACTACACCTGGCACATTTCAAGCCAGCGCGCACGGGCCCCGGCAACCCTGCGTGTGTTCATAGCGGCTCGCCAAACGACACCTAGCACCTTCCAAGAGCACGCACGGGCCCCATTGACCCCGCGCGCGGGTCCAAACGGCTCGTCAAACGACACCTGTCACCTTCACAGTGAACACGGGCCCCAGCGACCCTGCGTGGGTTCCCAGCGACTCGCCAAACAACACATTGCACCTCCCAGGGCACGGTCCCCAGCGGCTCGCCAAATGACACCTGACACCTTCCCAGTGCACGCATTGGTCCCAGCGACCACGCCTGGGGTCCTGGTACTCACCAAACGACACATGGCACCTTCCCATCGTGCACACAGGCCCCAGCGACCCCGCGCGTGTTCCCAGCAGCTCGCCAAACAACACCTGGCACCTTCTCAGCTCACGTACGGGCCTTAGCGACTCCGCACAGGGTACCAGCATCTCGTAAAACGACACCTTACACCTTCCCAGCATGTGCACGGGCCCCAGCATCCCTCCCGGGGTCCCAGCAGCTCGGCAAGCGACACCTGCCACCTTCCCAGCGTGTGCACAAGCCCAAGGAACCCTGTGCGGGGTCCCAGCGGCTCGCCAAACGACACCTAGCACCTTCCAAGAGCACGCACGGGCCCCATTGACCCCGCGCGGGGTCCAAACGGCTCGTCAAACGACACCTGTCACCTTCACAGTGAACACGGGCCCCAGCGACCCCGCGTGGGTTCCCAGCGATTCGCCAAACAACACATTGCACCTCCCAGGGCGCACGGTCCCCAGCGGCTCGCCAAATGACACCTGACACCTTCCCAGTGCACGCATTGGTCCCAGCGACCACGCCTGGGGTCCTGGTACTCACCAAACGACACATGGCACCTTCCCATCGTGCACACAGGCCCCAACGACCCGCGCGTGTTCCCAGCAGCTCGCCAAACAACACCTGGCACCTTCTCAGCTCACGGGGCCTTAGCGACTCCGCACAGGGTACCAGCATCTCGTAAAACGACACCTTACACCTTCCCAGCATGTGCACCGCCCCATCGGCAACCCGGGTCCCAGCGGCTCGGCAAACAACATCTGCCACTTTCCCAGCGCGTGCATCGGGTCACAGCGACCCCCCTCGCGGGGTCACAGCGGTTCACCAAATGACACCTGGCATCTTCTCAGCTCGCATCGTTCCCAGCTGCCCCGCGGCGTGTTCCCAGCGGCTCGCCAAATGACACCTGGCACCATCGCAGTGTGCGCGATGGGCCCTAGCAAACCCTGCATGTGTTCATAGAGGCTCGCCAAATGACACCTGGCACCTTCTCATCTCGCGTGATGGCTATAGCAACCCCGTGGGGTCCTAGCGCCTCGAAAAAACGACACCTTACACCTTCCCAGCATGCGACAGGCCCCAGCGTCCCGCCCAGGGCCCCAGCGGCTTGGCAAGCGACATCTACCACCTTCCCAGCGTATGCACAGGCAACAAGAACCCTGTGCAGGGTCCCAGCGGCTCGCCAAACGACACCTGGCACCTTCCCAGTCGCGCCGGGCCCCAGCGACCCCACGCTGGGTCCCAGCGGCTCGCCAAACGACACCTTGCATCTGCCCAGCGCGCAACGGTCCCCAGTGACCCCCGCGTGTTCCCAGCGGCTTGCCAAATGACACCTGGCACCTTCTCAGCTCGGCGATTGGTTTTCAGCGACCCCACGCGGGGTCTCAGCGCCTTGTAAAACAACACCTTACACCTTCCCAGCATGTGCACGTGCCCCAGCGACGATGCGCAGGATCCCAGCGCGCTCGCCAAATAACACCTGCTACCTTCGCAGAGACACGCGCCGGGCCACGGGAACCCGCAGGGGTCCCAGCGGCTCGCCAAATGGCACCATGCACGGGTCGAGCATGCACGGGCCCCAGCAACCCCGCGCTCATGTTCATAGCGGCTCGCCAAACAACACCTGACAACTTCCCAGTGTGCCCACAGGCCCCAGCGACAACGCTGCAGGATCCCACCGGCTCGCCAAATAACACCTGCCACCTTCGAAGCACACGCACGGGCCACGGGGAACCCGCGCTGGGTCCCAGCGGCTCGCCAAATGGCACCATGCGCGGGGTCCCAGTACTCACCAAACGACACCTGGCACCATCACAGCGTGCACGGGCCCCAGCAACCCCGCGCTTGTTCATAGTGGCTCGCCAAACGACACCTGACAACTTCCCAGTGTGCCCACAGGCCCCGCGACCCATTGCGCGGTCCCAGCGGCGCCAAACAACTCCTGACACCTTCCCAGTGCGCACACGGGCCCCAGCAACCCTGCATCGGGTCCCAGCGGCTTGCCAAGGGACACCTGGCATCTTCCCAGCGTGCACAGGTCCCAGCGACCCCTCGCGGGGTCCAGGCGGCTCGCCAGCCGACAATTTGCACCTTCCCAGCGAGTGCAAAGCGACCCATCGCGGGTCCCAGCGGTTCGCCAAACGACACCTGGCACCTTCAGCTCGCGTCACGGGGCCCCAACGGCCCCGTCGTGTTACCAGCGGCTCGCCAAATGACACCTGACATCTTCCTAGCATGCACACGGGCCCCAGGATCCCCGCGAGTCCCAGCGACTCACCAAATGACACCTACCACCTTCCCAGTGCGAGACGGGCCCCAGCGACCACGTGGGGTCCCAGCGGCTTGCCAAATGACACCTGGCATCTGCCCAGCGCAGCGCCGACGGTCCCCAGTGACCCGCGCGTGTTCCCAGCGGCTTGCCAAATGACACCTGGCACCTTCTCGAGCTCAGCGTCATGGGGCTCCGCGACCCCGCTGGGGGTCTCAGCGTCTTGTAAAACAACACCTTTACACCTTCCAGCATGTGCACGGGCCCCAGGGATCCCGCGCGGTCCCAGCGACTCACCAAATGACACCTACCACCTTCCCAGTGCGCACGGGCCCCAGCCCCCAGCGGGGTCCCAGCGGTCGCCAAATAACACCTTGCATCTGCCCAGCTCAAGCCTTCACGGTCCCCAGTGACCCCGCAGCGTGTTCCCAGCTGCTTGCCAAATGACACCTGGCACCTTCTCAGCGCATCGACGGGGTTCCCTAGCGACCCCTGTATGTCTCAGCGCCTTGTAAAACAACACCTTGCACCTTCCCAGCATGTGCACGTGCCCCAGCGACGATCGCGGGATCCCAGCGGCTCGCCAAATAACACCTGCTACCTTCGCCAGCACACGACAGGGCCACGGGGAACCCGCGTGGGGTCCCAGCGGCTTCGCCAAATGGCACCATGCACGGGGTCGAGCATGTGCGGTCTCAGTGGCTCGCCAAATGACACCTTGCACCTTCCCAGCACGCCCAAGGGCACCAGCGATCCCGCTCGGGGTCCCAGCGGCTTGCCAAACAACTCCTGACACCTTCCCAGTGCGCACACGGGCCCCAGCAACCCTGCACGGGGTCCTAGCGGCTTGCCAAGGGACACCTGGCATCTTCCCAGCGAGTGCACGTGTCCCAGCGACCCATCGCGGGGTCCCAGCGGTTCGCCAAACGACACCTGGCACCTTCTCAGCTCAGCGTACGGGCCCCAACGGCCCGTGCGTGTTACCAGCGGCTCGCCAAATGACACCTGACATCTTCCTAGCATGCACACGGGTTCCAGGGATCCGCGCGGAGTCCCAGCGACTCACCAAATGACACCTACCACCTTCCCAGTGTGTGCATCGGCCCCAGCGACCCCGTGGGGTCCCAGCGGCTTGCCAAATGATGCCTGACAACCTTCCCAGCATGCACACGGGTCACAGCAACCCAGAGCGGGGTCCCAGCGGCGCCAATAAATGACACCTACGACCTTCCCAGCTACAAGACGGGTCCCGGCGACCCATTATGGGTCCCAGTGGCTCGCCAAATGACACCTGCCACCTTCCCAGCCAATGCATGGGACCCGCGACCCATTGCTGGGTCATAACGGCTCGCCAAACCACACCTGGCACCTTTTTTTGGCACAGGCACACGGCGACCCCACACGGGGTCCTAGAAGCTTCGCCAAACGACACCTTGCACCTTCCCAGCGCGCACAAGGGCACCAGTGACCCCGCCGGGTCCCAGCTGATCACCAAATGACTCCTGACACCTTCCCCAGCGCGCACGGGCCCCAGCAACCCCATACGGGGTCCTAGCGACTTTTCAAACGGGACACCTGGCACCTTCCCAGCGTGCACGGGTCCCAGCGACCCCTGCGGGGTCCAGGCGGCTCGCCAAACGACACCTTGCACCTTCCCAGCGCGCGCAGACAACCCTAGCGACCCTAGCGGGTCCCAGCGGTTCGCCAAATGACACCTGGCACCTTCTCAGCTCGTGTCACGGACCCCAGGGATCGCGCAGGGTCCCAGCTGCTCACCAAATGACACCTACCAACTTCCCAGCGTTTGCACGGGCCTCAGCGACCTTGCGCGGGGTCCCAGTTGCTCACCAAACGACACCTGGCACCTTCCCAGCGCACACGGGCCCCAGCGACTCGCCAAACGGCACCTGGCACCTTTTGAGCGCGCACGGGCACCAGCGACCCCCCACAGGGTCCCAGAGGCTCGCCAAACGACACCTGGCACCTTCCCAGCATGCGCCCGACCACGGGAACCAGCGCGAGTCCCAGCGGCTTGCCAAAAAAAAACACTGGCACGTTTTAGCGAGCACGGGTACCGGCGACACCACACGGGGTCCCAGAGGCTCGCCAAACGACACCTTGTACCTTCCCAGCATGCGCCCGACCACGGGGAACCAGCGCGGAGTTCCAGCGGCTTGCCAAATGACACCTACCACCTTCCCAACGTGTGCACGGGCCCCAGCGACCCCGCACGGGGTCCCAGTGGCTCACCAAATGACTCCTGGCACCTTCCCAGTGTGCACGGGCCCCTGCAACCCATCGCGCGGTCCCAGCGGCTCACCAAATGACACCTTGCACCTTCCCAGCACGCACACGGGCCCCGGCGACCCATTGCACTGTCACAGCGGCTTGCCAAACGACACCTGGCACATTTTTAGCACGTGCACGGGCCCAGGAACCCTGCGCGGGGTCCCAGCGGCTCGCCAAACGACACGTGCCACCTTCACAGCCCGTGCACGGGCCCTGGCGACCCATCGCGCGGTCACAGCGGCTCGCCAAATGACACCTAGCACCTTTTTAGCTCGCGCATGGGCACCGGCAACCCCATTCGGGATCCCAGCAGCACGCCAAACTGTCTCTGTAACCTCCCTGAAAGCCCACGGACCCCAGCGCCCCCGCGCAGGGTCCGAGCGGCTCGGCAAATGGTCCCTGGTGCCTACACATGACACCTGACACCTGACAAATGACACCTGACACCTTCCCAGCGCGCGAGCCCCAGGGACCACGCGCGGGGTCCCAGTGGCTCGCCAAACAACACCTGCCACCTTCCCAGCACGCGCACGGGCCCCTGGGAACCCGCGCGGGGTACCAGCGGCTCGCCAAATGACACCTACCACCTTCCCAACGTGTGCACGGGCCCCAGCGACCCCGCGCGGGGTGCCAGTTGCTCACCAAACTACACCTGGCACCTTCCCAGTGCGCACAGGCCCCTGCTACCCATTGCGGGGTCCCAGCAGCTCACCAAATGACTCCTGCCACCTTTTCAGTGCACACACGGGTCCCAGCGACCCCGCGCAGGTTCCCAGTGGCTCGCCAAGAGACACCTGGCACATTCCCAGCGAGCGCACGGGTCCCAGCGACCCCTTGTGGGGTCCAAGTGGCTCGCCAAAAAACACCTGGCACCTTGTCAGCTCGCGTACGGGCCCCAGCGGCACTGCATGTGTTCCCAGCGTCTCGCCAACCGACACCTTGCACATTCCCAGTGCACGCCTGGGCCACAGAGACCCCGCGCGGGGTCCCAACGGCTCGCCAAACGAGACCTGCCACCTTCACAGCGCGCACTGGCCCCGGCGACCCATCGCGGGGTCCCAGCGGCTCACCAAACGACACCTAACAGCTTACCAGCACGCACACGGGCCCCATCAACCCCGCGTGGGGTCCCAGCAGCTCACCAAACGACATCTGGCACCTTCTCAGCTCGCGTACAGGCACGAGCGACCGCGCGCGGGGTACCAGCGTCTCGTAAAACGACACCTTACACCTTCCCAGCGTGTGCACGGTGCCCAGCGACCCTGCGCAGGTCCCAGAGGCTCGCCAAATGGTCCCTTGCACCTAACCAGCGCGGGCATGGGCACTAGAGACACCATGTGGAGTCCCATCGGCTCGCCAAACCGTCCCTGGTGCCTCCCCAGTGCACGCACCGGTCCCTGGCACCTCCCCAGCACGTGCACTGGGCCCAGCGACCCGGCGCGGGGTCCCAGTGGCTCGCCAAACGACACCTGCCACCTTCCCAGCATGCTCACGGGCCCCAGCGACGCCGCGCGGATTCCCAGCGGCTCGCCAAATGACACCTGGCATGTTCCCAGCATGCACACGGGACCCAGTGACCCTGCGCGTGGTCACAGCGGATCGCCAAACGACATCTGACACCTTCCCAGCGCGAGCACGAGCCCCAGACATCCCAATGGACCCCAGCGACCCTGCACGGTGTCCCAGCAGCTCACCAAATGACACCTGCCACCTTCCCAACGCACGCACTGACCCCTACGGCCACGCACGGGGTCCCAGTGGCTCGCCGAATGACACCTGGGAGATTCTCAGCGCGCGCACGGGCCCCAGCGACCCCGCGCGGGTTCCAAGCAGCTCACCAAACGACACCTGCCCCCTTTCTAGCGCGTGCACGGGCCCCAGCGGCTCACCAAACGACACCTGGCACCTTCCCAACGCACGCACTGACCCCTACGGCCACGCACGGGGTCCCAGCGGCTAGCCAAACGACACGTGACACCTTCCCAGCGCACGCCCGGGCCCCTGCGACCCCACGTGGGGTCCCAGCGACTCACCAAACGACACCTGGCACCTTCACAGCCCGTGCACGGGCCCCAGCAGCTCACCAAACGACACCTGGCACCTTCCCAGCGCGAGCACGGTCTGCAACAACCCCGTGTGGGGTCCCAGCGGCTCGCCAAACGACACCAGCCACATTCCCAGCCAGCGCAAGGGCCCCAGCAAACCCGTGCTGGGTCCCAACGGCTCGCCAAACGACACCTGCCACCTTCCCAGCGTGGACGGGCACCTGCAACCCCACGCTGGGTCCCAGCGGCTCGCCAAACGACACCTGGCACCGTCCCAGCACGCGCACTCCCCCCAGCGACCCCGTGCGGGGTCCCAGCGGATCGCAAAACAACACCAGCCACCTTTGCAGCGCGCTCACGGGCATCTGCGAAACCCGCACAGGGTCCCAGAGGCTCGCCAAGCGACACCTGGCACCTTCCCAGCGTGCACGGGCCCCACCGACCCCATGCAGGGTCCCAGCGGTTCGCCAAACTACACCTGGCACATTTCAAGCACGCGCACGGGCCCCGGCAACCCTGCGTGTGTTCATAGCGGCTCGCCAAACGACACCTAGCACCTTCCAAGAGCACGCACGGGCCCCATTGACCCCGCGCGGGGTCCAAACGGCTCGTCAAACGACACCTGTCACCTTCACAGTGAACACGGGCCCCAGCGACCCCGCGTGGGTTCCCAGCGACTCGCCAAACAACACATTGCACCTCCCAGGGCGCACGGTCCCCAGCGGCTCGCCAAATGACACCTGACACCTTCCCAGTGCACGCATTGGTCCCAGCGACCACGCCTGGGGTCCTGGTACTCACCAAACGACACATGGCACCTTCCCATCGTGCACACAGGCCCCAGCGACCCCGCGCGTGTTCCCAGCAGCTCGCCAAACAACACCTGGCACCTTCTCAGCTCACGTACGGGCCTTAGCGACTCCGCACAGGGTACCAGCATCTCGTAAAACGACACCTTACACCTTCCCAGCATGTGCACGGGCCCCAGCATCCCTCCCGGGGTCCCAGCAGCTCGGCAAGCGACACCTGCCACCTTCCCAGCGTGTGCACAAGCCAAGGAACCCTGTGCGGGGTCCCAGCGGCTCGCCAAACGACACCTAGCACCTTCCAAGAGCACGCACGGCCCCATTGACCCCGCGGGGTCCAAACGGCTCGTCAAACGACACCTGTCACCTTCACAGTGAACACGGGCCCCAGCGACCCCGCGTGGGTTCCCAGCGACTCGCCAAACAACACATTGCACCTCCCAGGGCGCACGGTCCCCAGCGGCTCGCCAAATGACACCTGACACCTTCCCAGTGCACGCATTGGTCCCAGCGACCACGCCTGGGGTCCTGGTACTCACCAAACGACACATGGCACCTTCCCATCGTGCACACAGGCCCCAGCGACCCCGCGCGTGTTCCCAGCAGCTCGCCAAACAACACCTGGCACCTTCTCAGCTCACGTACGGGCCTTAGCGACTCCGCACAGGGTACCAGCATCTCGTAAAACGACACCTTACACCTTCCCAGCATGTGCACCGGCCCCATCGGCAACCCGGGGTCCCAGCGGCTCGGCAAACAACATCTGCCACTTTCCCAGCGCGTGCACGGGTCACAGCGACCCCTCGCGGGGTCACAGCGGTTCACCAAATGACACCTGGCATCTTCTCAGCTCGCGTACGTTCCCCAGCTGCCCCGTGCGTGTTCCCAGCGGCTCGCCAAATGACACCTGGCACCATCGCAGTGTGCGCATGGGCCCTAGCAACCCTGCATGTGTTCATAGAGGCTCGCCAAATGACACCTGGCACCTTCTCATCTCGCGTACGGGCTATAGCAACCCCGCGTGGGGTCCTAGCGTCTCGTAAAACGACACCTTACACCTTCCCAGCATGCGCACAGGCCCCAGCGTCCCGCCCAGGGCCCCAGCGGCTTGGCAAGCGACATCTACCACCTTCCCAGCGTATGCACAGGCAACAAGAACCCTGTGCAGGGTCCCAGCGGCTCGCCAAACGACACCTGGCACCTTCCCAGTGCGCACGGGCCCCAGCGACCCCACGCGGGGTCCCAGCGGCTCGCCAAACGACACCTTGCATCTGCCCAGCGCGCGCACGGTCCCCAGTGACCCCGCGCGTGTTCCCAGCGGCTTGCCAAATGACACCTGGCACCTTCTCAGCTCGCGTACGGGCTCTAGCGACCCCACGCGGGGTCTCAGCGTCTTGTAAAACAACACCTTACACCTTCCCAGCATGTGCACGTGCCCCAGCGACGATGCGCAGGATCCCAGCGGCTCGCCAAATAACACCTGCTACCTTCGCAGCACACGCACGGGCCACGGGGAACCCGCGTGGGGTCCCAGCGGCTCGCCAAATGGCACCATGCACGGGTCGAGCATGTGCACGGGCCCCAGCAACCCCGCGCTTGTTCATAGCGGCTCGCCAAACAACACCTGACAACTTCCCAGTGTGCCCACAGGCCCCAGCGACAACGCGCAGGATCCCACCGGCTCGCCAAATAACACCTGCCACCTTCCCAAGCATGCGCATCGGCCACAGGAACCCGCGCTGGGTCCCACGCTGGCCGCCAAATGGCACCATGCGCGGGGTCCCAGTACTCACCAAACGACACCTGGCACCATCACAGCGTGTGCACGGGCCCCAGCAACCCCGCGCTTGTTCATAGTGGCTCGCCAAACGACACCTGACAACTTCCCAGTGTGCCCACAGGCCCCGGCGACCCATTGCGCGGTCCCAGCGGCTTGCCAAACAACTCCTGACACCTTCCCAGTGCGCACACGGGCCCCAGCAACCCTGCACGGGGTCCTAGCGGCTTGCCAAGGGACACCTGGCATCTTCCCAGCGTGCACGGGTCCCAGCGACCCCTCGCGGGGTCCAGGCGGCTCGCCAGCCGACAATTTGCACCTTCCCAGCGAGTGCACGTGTCCCAGCGACCCATCGCGGGGTCCCAGCGGTTCGCCAAACGACACCTGGCACCTTCTCAGCTCGCGTACGGGCCCCAACGGCCCCGTGCGTGTTACCAGCGGCTCGCCAAATGACACCTGACATCTTCCTAGCATGCACACGGGCCCCAGGGATCCCGCGCGGAGTCCCAGCGACTCACCAAATGACACCTACCACCTTCCCAGTGCGCCACGGCCCCAGCGACCCCACGTGGGGTCCCAGCGGCTTGCCAAATGACACCTTGCATCTGCCCAGCGCGCGCACGGTCCCCAGTGACCCCGCGCGTGTTCCCAGCGGCTTGCCAAATGACACCTGGCACCTTCTCAGCTCACAGACGGGCTCTAGCGACCCCACGCGGGTCTCAGCGTCTTGTAAACAACACCTGCCACCTTCCCAGCATGCACGGGCCCCAGGGATCCCGCGCGGAGTCCCAGCGACTCACCAAATGACACCTACCACCTTCCCAGTGCGCACGGGCCCCAGCGACCCCACGCGGGGTCCCAGCGGCTCGCCAAACGACACCTTGCATCTGCCCAGCGCGCGCACGGTCCCCAGTGACCCCGCATAGTGTTCCCAGCGGCTTGCCAAATGACACCTGGCACCTTCTCAGCTCGCGTATACTCTAGCGACCCCACGCGGGGTCTCAGCGTCTTGTAAACAACACCTTACACCTTCCCAGCATGTGCACGTGCCCCAGCGACGATGCGCAGGATCCCAGCGGTCGCCAAATAACACCTGCTACCTTCCCAGCACACGCACGGGCCACGGGAACCCGCGTGGGTCCCAGCGGCTCGCCAAATGGCACCATGCACGGGTCGAGCATGTGCGGGGTCTCAGTGGCTCGCCAAATGACACCTTGCACCTTCCCAGCACGCCCAAGGGCACCAGCGATCCCGCCACATGGGTCCCAGCGGTTTGCCAAACAACTCCTGACACCTTCCCAGTGCGCACACGGGCCCCAGCAACCCTGCACGGGGTCCTAGCGGCTTGCCAAGGGACACCTGGCATCTTCCCAGCGAGTGCACGTGTCCCAGCGACCCATCGCGGGGTCCCAGCGGTTCGCCAAACGACACCTGGCACCTTCTCAGCTCGCGTACGGGCCCCAACGGCCCCGTGCGTGTTACCAGCGGCTCGCCAAATGACACCTGACATCTTCCTAGCATGCACACGGGCCCCAGGGATCCCGCGCGGAGTCCCAGCGACTCACCAAATGACACCTACCACCTTCCCAGTGTGTGCACGGGCCCCAGCGACCCCACGTGGGGTCCCAGCGGCTTGCCAAATGATGCCTACGACCTTCCCAGCATGCACACGGGTCACAGCAACCCAGAGCGGGGTCCCAGCGGCTCGCCAAATGACACCTACGACCTTCCCAGCGCGCGCACGGGTCCCGGCGACCCATTACGCGGTCCCAGTGGCTCGCCAAATGACACCTGCCACCTTCCCAGCCAATGCACGGGACCCGGCGACCCATTGCTGGGTCATAACGGCTCGCCAAACCACACCTGGCACCTTTTTAGCTGGCACAGGCACCGGCGACCCCACACGGGGTCCTAGAAGCTCGCCAAACGACACCTTGCACCTTCCCAGCGCGCACAAGGGCACCAGTGACCCCGCTCGGGGTCCCAGCGGCTCGCTAAATGACTCCTGACACCTTCCCAGTGCGCGCACGGGCCCCAGCAACC
>JAHFZB010000592.1:0-37000 GCA_036884735.1 Huso huso
CAATTGGCCCAGGAAGTACAATCATTTTCGCTGCACTACAAGAGACTTTGTTAGGATTAGCAACAGAAAGTATGACGATTTAACAGATATTACCATATGTCAACAGCGGATCAGTTCCAACCCTTTCTAACTCCAGCTCAAGAGCCAAGCTTATCCTTCAATGTAATCCTAGATACAACCTTAGCCTAGTTGGTTTTGGCTAGTACAATGTTGGATATTTCAGGTTACTTTTACATTTGAATAGGTAACTAAATCAGGTAATCAGGTACTGGTAATGGAAAACATTTACTGAAAAATGGCTATGAAACATAGGGCTGGTTTCACAAACCCCAACTAGCACTAATCTTGGACTTCCCAACCTAAACTAACATTGAGTAGTCCAGGATTAGTGCTAATTGGGGTCTGGGAAACCAGCCAATAAGGTTTACTTTGATAGATCCTTTGATAGTATAGTGTTTCAAAACAGTTAATGCAACAATTTACAAGGCTCCTTCTATTAATACTTTAACATCCCTTCTGGCTTTTTAAATGTTTCTTATTGTCTGTTGTTTTTAATGCTTGTGTTTGTTTTGTTGTGCGTTTGTTTTTATTCTGACTTAAAACACGACTTTTAAGTGCTGTTTGCTATTGTACAACTTTGTGATTCGTTGAAAAGCGCTCTATCATTTTAATAAATGATTAATAATTATTACAGTTGAGTTCAAAAACAAATGACGGTAAAATCAATTACCATATAAAAACAATGATTGCAGTAACAATAAAACAATGGCAATGTAATACAATGAATTATAATAGAATTAAGCAAACAATTATAAAATACATCAGTATTAGTACATCAGTACAACTTTCTATAGCTTTCCAAACCCTCCTACTACCTCTGTCCATACTTAAATCCCCCCCCCCTTAACTAAAGAAGTACTACAGCATTGAACATACCTCAATTACTGTCCTAACCAGCACTGAACATACCTCAATTACTGTCCAAACCAGCACTGAACATACCTCAATTACTGTCCTAACCAGCACTGAACATACCTCAATTACTGTCCTAACCAGCACTGGACATACCTCAATTACTGTCCTAACCAGCACTGAACATACCTCAATTACTGTCCTAACCAGCACTGAACATACCTCAATTACTGTCCTAACCAGCATTGAACATACATCAATTACTGTCCAAACCAGCACTGAACATACCTCAATTACTGTCCTAACCAGCACTGAACATACCTCAATTACTGTCCTAACCAGCACTGGACATACCTCAATTACTGTCCTAACCAGCACTGAACATACCTCAATTACTGTCCTAACCAGCACTGAACATACCTCAATTACTGTCCTAACCAGCACTGAACATACCTCAATTACTGTCCTAACCAGCACTGGACATACCTCAATTACTTTCCTAACCAGCACTGAACATACCTCAATTACTGTCCTAACCAGCACTGAACATACCTCAATTACTGTCCTAACCAGCACTGAACATACCTCAATTACTGTCCTGACCAGCACTGAATGGAGGGCAGATAAGTGGGTCCTTTGCCACATAGTGTGGAGAGCTGTCTCCTTTGGAATCCATTGTGAAAATAGAAAAACTCAACAGTCCAGGGACGAGATTTCACTGACAACAATGCGTTTTCTATCAATAAAATACGTTTAAAATAATAATTCTTAATATAAATAATATTAATGATAATATGAGATGTTACAAAATAAATATAAAAGTGACCTTCAAGTGAAACGAAACTGTTGCGGATGATTAACATTACAATGTTGTAGCTAGGATGCATAGAATGTTGTCTCATATGATGTCACAATGATGTCATAAAGATCTCACCATGAGGCTTACTGTAGGTTTAGGTTTTTGATGGCATGACAACCATTTGTTTTTGTTTAAAGTTGATCGAAGGCAAATTCCTATTGATGTAATTGTGTTCCATGGATTGTGACATCACCTCTGTTTGCATCCTTATATCTTTAATAATATTGCATCTTTATTGAATATAGCACCTGTAGGGATTAAAGACGAGGTCAGAAGTGGAGATTTCAATCAAGCTGTGTTTATTCTGAGATCTCAGGAGAAGTACAATTCAAACAGATTGACAGAGTAGGTCTGCCCATAGACATCAAGCACTTCAATATATATATATATATATAGTACAAGGGAAAAAAACAATTCCAACTGTTATGCTAATTTCACTGTCTGCATCCTTGAACTTTGTACAGAAATGAGTTATTTTGGATTTAACATTCCCCACAAACAAACAAACACACACACACACACACACACACACATGCTGACTGACTCGAGTGGTTTTGTAGTTAATCTCAGGGATTGCTGTCATACTGACTCGAGTGGTTTTGTAGTTAATCTCAGGGATTTCTGTCATGCTGACTGACTCGAGTGGTGTTGTAGTTAATCTCAGGGATTGCTGTCATGCTGACTCGAGTGGTGTTGTAGTTAATCTCATGGATTGCTGTCATGCTGACTCGAGTGGTGTTGTAGTTAATCTCAGGGATTGCTGTCATACTGACTCGAGTGGTTTTGTAGTTAATCTCAGGGATTGCTGTCATGCTGACTCGAGTGGTTTTGTAGTTAATCTCAGGGATCGCTGTCATGCTGACTCGAGTGGTTTATTAGTTAATCTCAGGGATCGCTGTCATACTGACTCGAGTGGTTTTGGCTAGTACTATGTTGGATATTTCAGGTTACTTTTACATTTGAATAGGTAACTAAATCAGGTAATCAAGTACTGGTAATGGAAAACATTTACTGAAAAATGGCTATGAAACAAAGGGCTGGTTTCACAAACCCCAACTAGCACTAATCTTGGACTCCCCAACCTAAACTAACATTGAGTAGTCCCGGATTAGTGCTAATTGGGGTCTGGGAAACCAGCCAATAAGGTTTACTTTTATAGATCCTTTGATATTATAGTGTTTCAAAGCACTTAATGCAACAATTTACAAGGCTCCTTCTATTAATACTTTAACATCCCTTCTGGCTTTTTAAATGTTTCTTATTGTCTGTTGTTTTTAATGCTTGTGTTTGTTTTGTTGTGCTTTTGTTTTTATTCTGACTTAAAACACGACTTTTAAGTGCTGTTTGCTATTGTACAACTTTGTGATTCGTTGAAAAGCGCTCTATCATTTTAATAAATGATTATTAATTATTACAGTTGAGTTCAAAAACAAATGACGGTAAAATCAATTACCATATCAAAACAATGATTGCAGTAACAATAAAACAATGGCAATGTAATACAATGAATTATAATAGAATTAAGCAAACAATTATAAAATACATCAGTATTAGTACATCAGTACAACTTTCTATAGCTTTCCAAACCCTCCTACTACCTCTGTCCATACTTAAATCCCCCCCCTTAACTAAAGAAGTACTACAGCACTGAACATACCTCAATTACTGTCCTAACCAGCACTGAACATACCTCAATTACTGTCCTAACCAGCACTGAACATACCTCAATTACTGTCCTGACCAGCACTGAACATACCTCAATTACTGTCCTAACCAGCACTGAACATACCTCAATTACTGTCCTGACCAGCACTGAATGGAGGGCAGATAACGGTCCCTTTGCCACATAGTGTGGAGAGCTGTCTCCTTTGGAATCCATTGAGAAAATAGAAAAACTCAACAGTCCAGGGATGAGATTTCACTGACAACAATGCGTTTTCTATCAATAAAATACGTTTAAAATAATAATTCTTAGTATAAACAATAGTAATAATAATATGAGATGCTACAAAATAAATATAAAAGTGACCTTCAAGTGAAACAAACTGTTATGGATGATTAACATTACAATGTTGTAGCTAGGATGCATAGAATGTGGTCTCATATGATGTCACAATGATGTCATAAAGATATCACCATGAGGCTTACTGTAGGTTTAGGTTTTTGATGTCATGACAACCATTTGTTTTTGTTTAAAGTAGATCTAAGTCAAATTCCTATTGATGTAATTGTGTTCCATGGATTGTGACATCACCTCTGTTTGCATCCTTATATCTTTAATAATATTGCATCTTTATTGAATATAGCACCTGTAGGGATTAAAGACGAGGTCAGAAGTAGAGATTTCAATCAAGCTGTGTTTATTTTGAGATCTCAGGAGAAGTACAATTCAAGCAAATTGACAGAGTAGGTCTGCCCATAGACATCAAGCACTTCAATATACAGTACTGTGCAAAAGTTTTAGGCAGGTGTGAAAAAATGCTTTAAAGTAAGAATGCTTTCAAAAATAGACATGTTAATAGATTATATTTATCAATTAACAAAATGCAAAGTGAGTGAACAGAAGAAAAAATCTACATCAAATCAATATTTGGTGTGACCACCCTTGCCTTCAAAACAGCATCAATTCTTCTAGGTACACTTGCACACAGTTTTTGAAGGAACTCGGCAGGTAGGTTGGCCCAAACATCTTGGAGAACTAACCACAGTTGTTCTGTGGATTTAGGCAGCCTCAGTTGCTTCTCTGTCTTCATGTAATCCCAGACAGACTCGATGATGTTGAGATCAGGGCTCTGTGGGGGCCATACCATCACTTCCAGGACTCCTTGTTCTTCTTTACGCTGAAGATAGTTCTTAATGACTTTCGCTGTATGTTTGGGGTCGTTGTCATGCTGCAGAATAAATTTGGGGCCAATCAGATGCCTCCCTGATGGTATTGCATGATGGATAAGTATCTGCCTGTACTTCTCAGCATTGAGGAGACCATTAATTCTGACCAAATCCCCAACTCCATTTGCAGAAATGCAGCCCCAAACTTGCAAGGAACCTCCATCATGCTTCACTGTTGCCTGCAGACACTCATTCGTGTACCGCTCTCCAGCCCTTCGGGCGAACAAACTGCCTTCTGCTACAGCCAAATATTTCAAATTTTGACTCATCAGTCCAGAGCACCTGCTGCCATTTTTCTGCACCCCAGTTCCTGTGTTTTCGTGCATAGTTGAGTCGCTGGGCCTTGTTTCCACGCCGGAGGTATGGCTTTTTGGCCGCAAGTCTTCCATGAAGGCCACTTCTGACCAGACTTCTCCGGACAGTAGATGGGTGTACCAGGGTCCCAACTGTTTCCTCCAATTCTGAGCTGATGGCACTGCTGGACCTCTTCCGATTGCGAAGGGAAGTAAGCATGATGTGTCTTTCATCTGCTGCAGTAAGTTTCCTTGGCCGACCACTGCGTCTCACGGTCCTCAACGTTGCCCGTTTCTTTGTGCTTCTTCAAAGAGCTTGGACAGCACATCTGGAAACCCCTGTCTGCCTTTAAATTTCTGCCTGGGAGAGACGTTGCTGATGCAGTATAACTACCTTTGTGTCTTGTTGCTGTGCTCAGTCTTGCCATGGTGTATGACTTTGACAGTAAACTGTCTTCAGCAACCTTACCTTGTTAGCTGAGTTTGGCTGTTCCTCACCCAGTTTTATTCCTCCACACAGCTGTTTCTGTTTCAGTTAATGATTGTGTTTCAACCTACATATTGAATTGATGATCATTAGCTCCTGTTTGGTATAATTGTTTAATCATACACCTGACTATATGCCTACAAAATCCCTGACTTTGTGCAAGTGTACCTAGAAGAATTGATGCTGTTTTGAAGGGAAAAGGTGGTCATACCAAATATGGATTTGATTTAGATTTTTCTGTTGTTCACTCACTTTGCATTTAGTTAATTGATAAATATAATCTATTAACATGTCTATTTTTGAAAGCATTCTTACTTTACAGCATTTTTTTCACACCTGCCTAAAACTTTTGCACAGTACTGTATATATATAGTACAAGGGAAAAAACAATTCCAACTGTTAGGCTAATTTCACTGTCTGCAGCCTTGAACTTTGTACAGAAATGAGTTATTTTGGCTTTAACATTCCCCAACACACAAAAACACACACACACACACACACACACATGCTGACTGACTCGAGTGGTTTTGTAGTTAATCTCAGGGATTGCTGTCATACTGACTCGAGTGGTTTTGTAGTTAATCTCATGGATTGCTGTCATGCTGACTCGAGTGGTGTTGTAGTTAATCTCAGGGATTGCTGTCATGCTGACTGACTCAAGTGGTTTTGTAGTTAATCTCAGGGATCGCTGTCATACTGACTCGAGTGGTTTTGTAGTTAATCTCAGGGATTGCTGTCATGCTGACTCGAGTGGTGTTGTAGTTAATCTCAGGGATTGCTGTCATGCTGACTCGAGTGGTGTTGTAGTTTATCTCAGGGATTGGTGTCATGCTGACTGACTCGAGTGGTTTTGTAGTTAATCTCAGGGATCGCTGTCATACTGACTCAAGTAGTTTTGTAGTTAATCTCAGGGATTGCTGTCATGCTGACCACTCCATCACTGCTGTCCTCCTCATCACTGCTGCCCTCCTCACTGCTCCCCACACCAGCAGCCCCAGCATAGTTTTTGGCCCTGTGTGGACACTTATAGAACAAATGGTTAGCACTCCCACACAAATTGCACTGTCTCTTTTCTTTGCATTCTTTCGTGTTATGTCCCTTTTGGTTACAGTTCCTGCAAAAACAGTCCTTACAATCTTCAGCCTTGTGCCCCATCTCATTGCATTTCCTGCAAACTTCAGCCTGTCCAAAATAAACAAATAGCCTCTATTCGATCCTATCGAGAAGGAGGAAGGCGGATGCCTCACCCCTCATACCCCTTTTCACTAGGGGCGGAACCTGGCCCACACTCTCCAAGTCCCGTTCCACATCCCGAACTCGTCCAAAGATTTTCTGGCTGCCTGACCACATTAACATATTGTCCCAAAAAGTAGACACATCTTCTGCAGGCACAAACGGGTTGTACATAAGCACATTCACCACCCTAACTTCTTGCCTAAAAAGCGCTTCAAAAACAAAATCAAAAAAGGCTGCTTCTTTTCATTAGTCCTAAAACATTGCCAAACATCCCTACAATATTCTTCTGATTTAAAAGTTAAATCAAAAAATTCCTCTTGCCTGAAAGTCCTGCAGACAGAACACTTTGTCGAGGTCCACCTTTATCCTTCTCAGCACTTGCTTGACGAAATCCTTCCTCAAGGCGTTCCTTCCTTCTTCAATAAGCAAATAGTGTTCCTCAGACGAGGTCCCGGGGCTTTGCTGCATTCTCCCATTCCTTTGCCTTCTCTCCCCTTGAAAATCAAAGCTGCGGTCAGGCCACATACATAGATCTGAGCCAAGAGGCTGAGAAGTGATGCCCACAATGGTTTTGCCCAAACGCCTGGGCGGTGCCCTACCGGAGCTGCCGGGTACTTGCTTCTTGGACTGAGGGGAAAATGGAAACAAGAAAAAAAAAAAAAAAAGGTGCCAGGCTCCAATTATTAACACGGTCGCCGCCGCTGTGCTCGTTCTGCTTTTAAACCCATGTCGAGCCCCACCCCGAGGGGCAGGGCTAGCCAAAAATTGCATTGAACTCATAAATGCTCCTCTCCATGGAAATCTTTAGTAAAATACTCTTTTATTGAGATTTTACCATTTTTTTCCATTTACACCCATTCATTTCATTCATTTTACATTTCTTTTAAAGATGACATTCATGCATACAGACATACATTTTGTTTTAAAAGCATTTAAAATACATTTAAAAAACACCAAGACAATCGTGCTTTTTGTACATGGTTAAAACAGACACAGATTAAAATCAACATGAAAAAAAATCTGTGCTGCTTTAAAAGTGACTGGAAAAAAAGAACCATCTATAAAAAACCAGTGCTTGTGAGGGCCGGGGAGTGCTCTCTAAAAAAGTTCAAAAGTGAACATACAACAGAACAATAAAACTATAGAAATAAAACAGGGACAGGAGAAAAGGGACAGTGTATAAAACAGTGAGTTAAAATTTTAAAATTTTAAAACACTTAAAATGTAACTTTTAATTGTTAACATTAAAAATCTTTAGATACATAAACAAAACAAAACAAAATCAAATAAACCATTCAAAATAAATCAAATAAAAAATCCATAAAACTGAAACAAAAAAAGACTACATAAAACCAGGGCACCATTCAAAAAACGGTCATGCCAGCTAAAAAGGGCGGAATGCTGGCATGACAAAAATAAATAAAAAGGCTTAGCGGTGCCCGTAGTCCCGCCTCCTAGGAGCTAGCGGTTCCAGTTTTTTCTTCATTCCATCTTCACGCCCTGAAGTCCGCGATCCTCCAATCTAGAGGCCTTGTCCTTCCCGAGGGTCCGGATGTCCAGAATTACAAAGTCCTTAATAAGAGTTTGTGCCCTTCTGGTCGTGGTGATAGTGTCTAGCTCCTGCTTGTGATAGACACAGACGTTACAGCCTCCCACAGGATCTGCTTGACAACATTGATGACACGCCAAACGCACTTAGCTGTGCTGGTAGCGATTCCTCCCCGCAGGCCCATAGAGCACAGTCTCAGCGGTCATCTTGGCCGTGTCAGCAAACCTGTTTAGGAAGACAGAGACAGAGATCCAGACACTGCCAGCCACATCACACTCCCAGAAGATATGGACTGGTGTTTTCTCTGCACTTTGCATAGGGGCATGTTTCTAATTTGGGCTAGTCCTCCTGAACATGAACGCTCGAGAGGGGGAGTGAACTGTGGACGGTGTTCCATGCCATATCCTTTTGGACATTACTGAGGCAGTTGTGAGACACATTCTCCCAGATATTTTGGCTTTGGGCGAGGGAGAAAGTAGCTACTTTTTAAATTTCCTGGGAACCGCAAGATATTTAGTTACAGCCTTGTATTCCCAGGATGCCAGTTTTGCTTTATCTAAGCCCAATTTATATATAGTGTCCCTTAAAGTTCTATAATACAATGGGGGGTCCCAGGAGTACGGCACGGTGTTATCAATAGTGCAGAGGCCCAAGGCCCTGAGACAGGTGGCAAAATAGAAATGATTCATGTAACATACCTTCCTGTCCAGGGCCTGGATGTTCTTGATAGTTTGCGTGAGCCCCTGCACTCGGGTGAGCTGCACAACGTCCGGGACCCCCTTACCTCCATTCTTGTCAGCTTTGCTCATGGTGGCTCGCTTTACCCTCTCCATCTTGCTGCCCCAGATAAAGCGGTGGATAATGCGGTCCACCACTTTTTTGGTGGTCCTGTCTGGGGGAAAGATTTTTCCTACATAAGAGAGGATGGGGAACAGTATACACTTGGTTATTAATACTCTACCGGTCATTTTTAAGGATCTTGTGCTCCATCCGCCAATCTTTTTACGGACCTGGTTGATGGTCGCCGTCCAGCTCTGGGCCCCGAGCTATTGTTCTCGAAAATGGGGCCCAGAATCTTGATTTTGTCCTTTTGACAGGGTACATGTCCGACAGTTCCCTATCTACCTGCCAATTTGTAGACACGTAGACTTCGCTCTTGGGCTTATTAATCACTGCCCCGGTCGCCAGACAGTACTTCTCAAGGATATTACTAATCTGAGGTACCGACGATGTGTTGGTGCAAAATAGTAACACATCGTCCATATATGCTGTTGTTTTGACCTGACCCTTTTGGATCCAGGCAGCTGGAAACCAGTTATATTGGTATCCCTACGAATTGCCTGCAGGAGGGGTTCAATGCACACGATATATAGCAGTGGGGATAGTGGGCAACCCTGTCTGACCCCTGACTGGATAGATATTTTACCAGTCAGGTGTCTGTTCACCAAGACTCGGGTACTAATGTTGGTATAAATAGTTTTAACCCACTCCCTAAGTCCAGGAGCGAATTTCATCTGGTCCATCACTTTGTACATATATTCATGGCTTACTCTAACAAATGCCTTCTCCTGGTCAAGGTTGAACAGGCAGAGGGGATGGTTCCGTTTTCTAGAATAAGCCAGAATGTCCCTTGTTAACATTAAAATATCGGTGATGGACCTCCCACAAGCCTGGTCGGGGCCAATGACCAAAGGGAGGTGTACTTGTAGCCGGAGCATCAGAGCTTTGGCTAGTATCTTGTAGTCCACGCGAAGGAGGCTGATTGGGCGCCAGTTCCATAGATCTTTAACTTCCTCTTTCTTATGAAGGAGAGTAATTACACTCTCCCGCATAGAAAGGCCCAACCACTTCTCCCTGTAGACCGCTCTCAGACCTCCGCTAAATGGACTTTTAGCGTGTAAAAAAAAAGATGGTAATATTACACCTGGGATGCCATCTGGACCTGGCATCTTACCGGTGTTCATTATTATTATTATTATTTATTTCTTAGCAGACGCCCTTATCCAGGGCGACTTACAATCGTAAGCAAATACATTTCAAGTGTTACAATACAAGTAATACAATAAGAGCAAGAAATACAATATTTTTGTTCAAGTGTGACAAACCGCAATTCAATAATACAGCAGATAATAGTGATAGTTACATCAGGATATGATTAAATAGTGATAGTTACATCAGGATATGATTAAATACAAAATACTACAGGTTAAACACTTGGCAGATTACAGTATTCTGAAGTACAGGATTAAATGCAGTAAAATAGGGGGCAGATAAGAGCAAAATAAAGCACATTTAAATGAAGGGTGATAGTGTCCCAGGATACAAACAAAGGAGTTCTACAGGTGCTGTTTGAAGAGGTGAGTCTTAAGGAGGCGCCGGAATGTGGTCAGGCACTGGGCAGTCCTGACATCTGTAGGAAGGTCATTCCACCACTGCGGAGCAAGGGTGGAGAAGGAGCGGGCTCTGGAGGCAGGGGAGCATAGCGGAGGAAGAGCCAGTCTTCTAGTGCAGGCGGAGCGGAGAGGTCGGGTGGGGGTGTAGGGAGAGATGAGGTTCTGGAGGTAGCTGGGTGCAGTCTGGTCAAGGCATCTGTAGGCTAGTACAAGAGTCTTAAGAACATAAGAACATAAGAAAGTTTACAAACGAGAGGAGGCCATTCAGCCCATCTTGCTCGTTTGGTTGTTAGTAGCTTATTGATCCCAGAATCTCATCAAGCAGCTTCTTGAAGGATCCCAGGGTGTCAGCTTCAACAACATTACTGGGGAGTTGGTTCCAGACCCTCACAATTCTCTGTAAAAAAAGTGCCTCCTATTTTCTGTTCTGAATGCCCCTTTATCTAATCTCCATTTATGACCCTGGTCCTTTTTTCTTTTTTCAAGTCAAAGAAGTCCCCGGGTTGACATTGTCTATACCTTTTAGGATTTTGAATGTTTGAATCAGATCGCCGCGTAGTCTTCTTTGTTCAAGACTGAATAGATTCAATTCTTTTAGCCTGTCTGCATACGCATATGCCTTTTAAACCCGGGATAATTCTGGTTGCTCTTCTTTGCACTCTTTCTAGAGCAGCAATATCCTTATCCAGTCTTGAACTGATGCGAGCGCTGATCGGGAGCCAGTGGAGCGAGCGGAGCAGTGGAGTAGCGTGGGCGGAAGCGAGGCAGAGAGAACACCAGGCGGGCAGCAGAGTTCTGGATGAGCTGATGGACGGGTGGCATGGACGAGGGAGGCCAGCCAGGAGGGGAGTTGCAGTAGTCTAGGCGGGAGAGTACCAGGGCCTGGACCAGAGCTGGGTAGCATAGTTGGTGAGGAAGGGTCGGATTCTTCGGATGTTGCTCAGGAAGAATCGGGCAAGTGCACAGAGAGTGGAGATGTGCTGGGAATAAGAGAGGCAGGGGTCCAGGGTGACTCCAAGGTTCTTAGCGGAGGAAGAGGGAGAGAGAGTGTGGTAGATTCCAGAGGAACAGAGAGAGAGATCAGAGGAGGGGAGGAGGAGGGAAAGAAAAAGGAGGTCAGATTTAGAGAGGTTGAGTTTGAGGTGATGCGAGTGCATCCAGGAGGAAATAGCAGACAGACAGGTAGAGATACGGGAGGAGATGGTGGAGTCAGAGGTGGGGAAGGAGAGGAAAATCTGAGCATCATCAGCATAGAAATGGTATGAGAAACCATAGGATGCGATGAGGGGCCCAGGAGCGGGGTAGAGAGAGAACAGGAGAGGACCCAAGACTGACCCTGGGGGGACTCCAGTTAAGAGAGGGTGAGGTGAGGAGGTTGCTCCACGCCAGGTTACCTGGTAAGTGCGGTTGGAGAGGTAGGAGGAGAACCAGGCCAAAGCAGTGCCAGCGATCCCCAGGTCAGCAAGAGATGACAGTAGAATAGAGTGATCAACAGTGTCAAAGGCAGCAGAGAGGTCGAGGAGAATTAGGACAGAGGAGAGAGAGGCAGCTCGGGCAGACTTAAGTGAGTTGGTGACAGACAGGAGGGCGGTTTCAGTGGGAGTGAGCAGAGCGGAAGCCAGATTGGAGAGGGTCACAGAGAGTGGTTGGACAGGAAAGCAGAGAGCTGGCGGTGTACAGTCCGCACGAGGGTTTTGGAGAGGAAGGGTAGGAGGGAGACAGGACGGTAGCTCTGGAGGGAGGTGGGGTCGAGGGTAGGTTTTTTGAGGAGGGGAGGATAGAGGGTTTTTGAAGGCAGAGGGAAAGATACCAGAAAGTAGAGAGGTGTTGAGGAGGGAGGAGATGAAGGGAGTAGAGCAGGAGCAGCAGCTTGAAAGAGGTGAGTGGGGAGGGGGTCCAAGGCACACGTGGTGGGTTTGTGACCCTGGAGCAGGGAGGAGAGGTCAGAGTCTGAGAGGGGCAAGAAGGTGGAGAAGGAGGGCAAGTTAGTAGGGGATGTAGTGGGTGTAGGGGTTGGAGCAGGAGGGGGGGCGGGGGAGGGAGAGGTGTTAAAGAGTTTATGGATATCTGAGATTTTAGAAGAGAAGAAGGAGGCAAAGTCATCAGGGGAGATAGAGGAGGGAGGAGGAGGGGGGGGTTTAGGAGGGAGGAGAAGGTAGAGAATAGTTTACGGGTTGATAGTGGAGGCTTGGATTACAGATTGAAATAAGCACATTTAGCAGAGGAGAAAGTAGAGGAGAAGGAGGAGAGGAGAGTGCGGTAAAGGTCTAGGGCAGCAGGGAGTTTGGTTCTCTTCCATTTCTTTTCAGCAGATCACAGTGTGATTCTTGCCGAGCGGAGCGCAGAGGAGAGCCAGGGATGGGAGGGGGGGCGAGCAGGTCGGGAGGTGAGGGGACAGAGGGAGTCGAGGGAGGAGGTGAGGAGGAGAAGAGGGTGGAGGTAGCAGAGTCTACGGAGAGTTGTGAAAAGGAGTCGATAGGAGGCAGGTGAGAGAGCAGTGGAGGCAAGTACAAAAGGGGGAGAGATCGGAGGTCACGGGCGAGAGGTGACAGTGGGGGTAGGGAGGAGCAGGGAGAGGGGGAGAGACAGAGAAAAGAGATGAAATAGTGATCAGAGAGGTCCAGGGGGTGACAGAGAGGGTGGAGGGCAGCAGGCCCTGGAGAAGGTGAGGTCCAGTTGACGGCCAGCTTTGTGGGTAGGAGGGGACGGAGAGAGACAGAAGTCGAAGGAGTGAAGGAGGGAGGAATCCAGCAGAGTGGCTGGGGTTGGGAGATGGATGTTGAAGTCACCCAACAGGACAGTCGGGGTAGACAGAGAGGGAGGGAGGAGAGTAGATAGTCTAGTTCATCCAGAAAGTGAGTGAGAGGTCCAGGGGGCGGTACAGAACAATGAGCAGGAGTTGACAGGGGAGGTTAGTTGGACTGCATGAAATTCAAAGGTATTGACAGAGAGTGAGGTGAGATCGGAGGGGACAAAAAAGAGTAAGGAGGAGAGAGGAAGACCTGTCCCACCTCCCCGGGCCCAGTGAGACATGTGGGTATGGGACAGGACGTAGAGAGAGGACAGGGCAGCAGGAGTAACAGTGTTATCAGGGGACAGCCAGGTTTCAGTGAGAGCAAGGAAATTGAGCGAGAGGTGGGGAGGCAAAGGCAGATATGAAATCAGCTTTTTGTTAGCAGAAGAGTGACAGTTCCAGAGGGTACCAGAGTGTGTGTGGGAGGGGGGGTAGAGGCATAGAAATGAGGTTAGAGGGGTTGGAGGAGCAGCAGCGGAGGGAGGGCAGAGGACGAGGACGGAGGACAGAACAGGGATGTGAGAGACAGTCATAGCAGGACAAGCAAGAAGAAAGGCACAGTAGGAGCAGTAGGGTGGAGGGTACAGACCTGACTAGTAGATAGCTTCTTCTAGAGCCCTGCTAGGTTCGGTTCTAGTCTAACAGCGCCTCAGCGCAGGCCTCCCTTGCTGGACTCCCACAGCCAGACTCCTGCTCTTTGTTGAGGCTCTTACGCTTGTTGGTGCTTCTTGTTGGTGCGAAATAAGCTGCTTGATTAAATGTTACACCTGCTTGGCAAAAAAGAACCAACTAAACTGTGTGGAAACCAATCAAATAGCAAAATCAACTGCTAATCAATTTAGCCACTCACCTGGTACTACTCACACACTAACTCAGCCAATTCAAACACCACCTTACAATGTCACCAAATGTAGTTAGTTAAAATTACTTGAAGCAGGAACTTATCTATCTGCCTCTGTCCCTGGTTACCTGTAGACTGAACTAATTACTAGATGCCCACCCTTAAATAACTCCCTTCACTTAGCAAGGGAACTAGCTGCTGACTGCTCTGGAGACAATAGTTTCACACACTTTAATGGGATCACACAACTACAGGAGCTGTGTGGAGACCAATTCAAATGCAAACTGCTCTATTCAAGTTAACCCACCCTCCCTGATACAATTTACAAATTACAAATTTATTACTCAAATAAGCACACTGCCTGGGATAAAATCACACTCCTCCCCAAATAGAAACACCAGATAATGATACTTAAATAGTTAATTCAAAATTACTAGGAGCAGGATCAATTACCTATCTTGCTTCAGACGCTGGTTACCTGTAGACTCCCACAGCTAGACTCCCGGCTCTTTTGTTGAGGCTCTTCGGGTTTGCTGGCTTTCTTGTTCATGGTCTTAGCCGCCTGGGTGAACTCCTCCAGCGTGAGTTCTGGGTACTTCTCCTCCTCCTCCTCGTCCCGCACTGAGTCAGGCTCCAACTGGCTCAGGAACCACTCTATCTGGGTGTCATCTGTAGCTTTGATGTTATATAGGTCCCTGTGATAGAGAGAGAAAGGATCGATGCTGTAAATCTCCCTCCCGATTAGAAAGGGCGCTGTGTAAGGGGGAAGGTACGCTGCCTCCTAGATCCACCACCTCGGTGGTAGGTGGAAACCGGAAGGTGACCATATTAGGAGGGGCGCGTAGCTGCAAGTAGTCAGGACGATTCTATTGCAGTCAGCTGCGGGGCAGCCCTCTATTGGAGAAACCAGGGCGACGCGTTGACTGCAGGGAGGAGTTTGCTGGGTACAAAGGGGAAGCAGCTACATCAAAACCTCTTCTTGCGCTGAGAAAGTGAGAATGACCAGCCGGAGCTAGTGTTTTGTTTACCTTTGTGTTACGTGTCTGTTTGTGTTTTAGTAGAGGAGCAGGAGGACGGGAGGCTGTAGCCGGAGAGCCAGCATTCACCCCAGAGCACGCCCCTCACCCACAGCACAACACCGCACAGCGCACGCACTAACATCCCGGAGGAAAAGAGCACAGTTTTCGCGGCACGGAGGATTGTGGCTAACGGCGTGTCTTTTTGTTTACTTTTTGGACTTTTAACCTTTTGTTATTTTGCCCCAATACCATCGATTGGTAGCGGGGCTTATTATTATTTCGTTTTTGTATTACTTTTTGAACTTTCTTTTGGATTGTAATAAATATTGTTATTATTGGGAAACGGCAGCCTGGACATTATACTCTTTTTGCACTGCACCAGTCAGCCTTACCACAGTTGGTGTCAGAAGTGGGATCAGGGATGGACACCGCCGCATTGGGAGCAATACTGGAAGCGCAGGAGCGAAGACATCAAGAGGGAATGGTGACCATGATGGAGTGCATGCATTCCATGTTCCTGGAGGCCAGTCGAGGGGGAGGACCGGCAACCGAACCAACGCCACCCGTTCCCAGGGTAAGGGTGGTGAAGATGTTGCTGGAGGATGATCCCGAGGCCTACTTGGTAGCTTTTGAAAGGCAGGCTACGGCAGCACAGTGGCCTCGGGATTGGTGGGCTACCCAGTTGGGCCCCAATTTGATCGGGGAGGCCCAGGCAGCCTACCAAGCCTTAACAAATGAAGAAGCCCTCGATTATGATCATGTGAGGCAGGCCATTCTTCAGTGACTGGATATCACTGAAGAGACCCACTGTAGCCGGTTCCGGGAATACCAGCGACCCCCAGGACTGCGACCCCGCGTGGTGGTGCAACAACTGGTGGACCACGTGACCCGGTGGCTCTGCCCCGCACCAATAGTCTTGGAAAAGTAACTGAGCTCATCGCCATTGAGCAGTTTGTGAAGGTGCTGGGGCCGGACACCCGACCTGGGTCAGTCGCCACCGCCCCACCACGCTGGATGCAGCAGTTCGATTGGCCAAGGGTTCAAGGACGCCTCCCTTCCGCTCCAGTGGTCACCCTACCTGCTCCTGCCTCCAGTAGACCGCGAAGGCAACACCACCACCACCCCGTGTCACCCCCACTACCCACGGACCAGCACTGCAGCGTCACCCCATGGGCGGCCTCCTCCAACACAGTGGAGAGCGAGGGCGACCCCCAGCGGGTAAGAGCAGAGTACCCCCTCCCCGCTGCCAAACCGCAACGGACACGCAGGCTCGTGGGCACCCTTTTCGCCCCACATGTTACCGGTGCCAGGAGGTCGGGTCACCTGGTGCGGAATTGTCCAGCGGCCATGGAGTGTGGGGGTGACCTCCCATACGCCCTGACAGCACCAGGTAAGTCCAGGGTAATGATTGGGAGGGCCTTGTGTTGTTAATGTACGGGTTGGTGAGGTGAGCACCCATGCATTAGTGGACTCAGGATTTGGGCAGACTTTAATTAGACGAGCTCTATTAAAGGGGGTACCTTGGTGGTCACAGGGGTCGTGGTCATTTCCTGTATTCATGGGGATAACAAGGACTACCCCTCACCAAATTAGATTTGACAGTTGGATGTCATGCCCGCCACAGATCGCGGGCCGTGGCAGAGAAGCTGCCATATCCAGTTATTTTAGGTCGGGACTGGCCGCATTTTGACAGCATGATTAATAAAACGGTAAAGCCAGTCTCCGGTAAGACCATGGGAGCAGCGGGGAAACTATTGGGAATATCTTTCCGCTGCACAATCGATTTGTTCCACTTTCGATTGCACCCAAAAAAACAAAAAAGAGCAAAGGGTTGAAAAATGGGAAGGAACATTAATGAAACAAGGCTGGGGTTTGGTGGGGAAGCCTCAGGATCAGTCAAATGTAAGGGAAAGGGGTTGGGACCCAGTGTGACCTGGGCGGGGCAGGTTACTGAGGCCCCAGTGCTGAAGCTACTTTAGCTCCGCCGATATCCCAAATTCTGGGACCGAGATGTGGACCTAGCGTTGGAGCAAAAGAACGATCCTTCGCTGGCCCACATCTGGGGGCAGGTTCAGTCTATCGAGGGAAGGATGTAGAGGATAGCCGGGCCGCTACATATCCCCACCACATTATTGTCGGGCACTTACTGTATAGAGTATCCAAGCCACGAGCACAAGTCAGATTGTAACACAACTATTGCGTTCCCCAGTCTTTTCGACGGAGATCATGCGGTTGGCTCACGATGTCCCCTGTTCGGGCCATTTAGGTATCGATAAGACTCGGGAATGAATATTGGCTCGATTTTATTGGATGGGAGTTTTAGTGAGGTAGCGACATGTAGCGGAATGCCCGGAATGCCAGCAAGTAGTGCCGGGCGGGTTCGCCCGGCCCCGCTGGTCCCACTGCCCCTGATCTCAGTTCCTTTGAGCGCATTGCTATGGACATAGTGGGTCCATTGAGCCAGTCTGACTCTGGATATACGCACATTTTGGTAGTGGTGGTTCACGCGACCAGATATCCAGAGGCAGTACCATTGAGATCCACTAGTGCCGCAGCCATTGCTAAAGAGTTAGTGAATATTATATCGAGAGTAGGGATTCCAAAAGAAATCCTCACTGATCACGGAACGAACTTTATGTCACAATGTTTGAAAGAGTTATACGGACGGTTTGGTGGAACGTTTTAATCAGACCTTGAAACAGATGCTGAAGCGGTTTGTCAACCAAGAGCAAAAACATTGGGCTAAACTCCTCCCTTACCTAATGTTTGCAGTGAGAGAGGTGCCTCAGAGTTCGACCGGGTTTTCTCCCTTTGAGCTGCTGTATGGGAGGCAACCACAAGGTATCCTTGATCTTGTGAAAGAAGGGTGGGAGGAGCAAACAAAAACTTCTAAAAACATAGTCAAATATGTAATTATGCATTGGTTGGTCGTTTGGCACAGGAGAACCTAAAACTAGCTCAGCATCGCCAGGAGCAGCAGTACAATAAACAAGCACGTATTCGGACTTTTCGGCCAGGTGATAAAGTACTGTTGCTACTTCCCACATCGGAATCTAAGTTGTATGCTAGTGGCAGGGGGCCATGAGGTGGTTCGGGAAATTGGTAAAGTAAATTATGAAATTAGACAACCCGATCGCCGAAATAAAAACTAAATTTATCATATCAATTTGCTAAAACCCTGGAATGAAAGGGAGGCCCTATTTGTAGCTGGTGACAGTTTGGAAGAGGATTTTGGTCCCACTGTCAATTCCCCAGATACAACTCATATTCCAATGGGGGAACAGTTACTTCCGGATCAGAAACAAGAGCTCTACCAGTTAGTGGAAAGGTTTAGTGATGTTTTCTCTGACTTGCCCGGCAGGACTAATGTTATTTCTCATGCTATTATTACTCCACCAGGGGTCAGGGTCCAGGAGAGACCGTACCGGATCCCAGAGAGTCGCAGGGTTCCTGTTCGTAAGGAGGTGGAGGATATGCTCAAGCTTGGAGTCATTGAACCTTCCCGGAGCGAGTGGTGCAGTCCTATCGTGATGGTGGGCAAGAAGGACGGCTCCACTCGGTTCTGCGTGGACTTTCGAAAGGTTAATGCCATCTCCAAGTTCGATGCATATCCAATGCCCCGGGTGGATGAGCTCCTCGACCGACTGGGTAAGGCGCGGTTGATTTCGACCTTGGACCTGACGAAGGGATACTGGCAGATTCCACTGACTCAGAGCTCGAAAGAGAAAACTGCTTTCTCTACCCCAGATGGCTTGTTCCATTTCCGGACCATGCCCTTCGGGTTGCATGGAGCTCCTGCCACCTTTCAGAGACTGATGGACCAGGTCTTAGCTCCCCATCATCAGTATGCCGCCGTGTACATTGATGATGTGGTGATTTTTAGCTCCACCTGGAAGGAGCATATTGTTAGAGTTTCAGCCGTCCTCCAGTCTCTGAGGGAGGCGGGGCTAACAGCCAAGCTGGGCAAGTGTGCATTTGGCAAACAGGAGACCCAATATCTTGGCTACATTATGGGTAATGGCCGGGTGAGGCCGATCGCTTCCAAAGTCCAGGTGCTGGTGGAGACGGCACATCCCGAGAACCAAGTCACAGGTGAGATCACTATGGGGTTAGCCGGCTATTACCGATTTATCCCCGAGTATGCCACCATAGTTAACCCCCTGGTAGATCTCACCCGAAAGGCTGCTCCAAAAATAGTTAAATGGACAGGGCAGTGTCAGGAGGCATTTGATTTGATCAAGAAGCGACTCTGTCAAGCTCCCGCTCTGATTTCACCAGATTTCAGCAAAGAGTTCATCCTGCAGACGAAGCCTCCAACATTGGTCTGGGGCGGTCCTGTCCCAACAAGTTGACGGGTAGAACACCCTGTTATTTATTTGAGCAAAAAAATGGCTCCTAGGGAGATTAACTACTCCGTCATTGAGAAGGAGTGTTTAGCCATCAAATGGCTACCACGCGCTTCGCTATTACTTGTTGGGGCGTTTTTCTCTTATCATTGATCATGCGCCTTTGAGGTGGTTACACACGATGAAGGACAATAACGCTCGGATAACTCGGTGGTATCTAGCGCTGCAACCCTTCCACTATACAGTGAAACATCGCGGCGGGTAAGGCGCATCAAAATGCAGATTTTTTTTTCAAGGGAGGGGGACCATTGGGAATGTAGAGTTGGCCGGTGTTCCTTCGCATTACTCTGAGGGGTGAGATATGTGATAGAGAAAGGATCGATGCTGTAAATCTCCTCCCGATTAGAAAGGGGCTGTGTAAGGGGGGGAAGGTACGCTGCTTCCTAGATCCACCACCCGGTGGTAGGTGGAAACCGAAGGTGACCATATTAGGAGGGGTGCGAGCTGCAAGTACTCAGGACGATTCTATTGCAGTCAACCGCGGGCAGCCTCTATTGGAGAAACCAGGGCGACGCGTTGACTGCAGGGAGGAGTTTGCTGGGTACAAAGGGGAAGCAGCTACATCAAAACCTCCCTTGCGCTGAGAAAGTGGAGAACGACCACCCGGAGCTAGTGTTTTGTTTACCTTTGTGTTACGCGGTCTGTTTGTGTTTTAGTAGAGGAGCAGGAGGACGGGAGGCTGTAGCCGAGAGCCAGCATTCACCCCAGAGGACGCCCCCTCACCACACAGCACAACACCGCACAGCGCACGCACCACGATCCCCGGAGGAAAAGAGCACAGTTTTCGTGCACGGAGGATTGTGGCTAACGGCGTGTCTTTTTGTTTACTTTTTGGACTTTTAACCTTTTTGTTATTTTGCCCCAATACCATCGATTGGTAGCGGGGCTTATTATTATTTCGTTTTTGTATTACTTTTGAACTTTCTTTTGGATTGTAATAAATATTGTTATTATTGGGAAACGGCAGCCTGGACATTTATCTTTTTGCACTGCACCAGTCAGCCTTACCACAGTCCCTATAGAAGTTCTCTACCACTTTCTTAACTCCCTCACTATCCTCTACTATCCTCCCACTGCTGTCGAGCATGGAGGACATCAAGTGCCGCTTCTCCCTCGTTTTCTGGAAGAAGCAGCGGGTACACTTTTTCGTCTTCCTCCATTTTTTTGCACTTTTGCATTGTGCATGACCTTTTGTTGTTCCTCCTACAAAGCACTGAAAGATCTAGCTTGGTCTGGGCTATCTCATCGCTATAGGGAACCCCCAAAGCTGTAGCAGGCTCAGACGCTGGAGGGCAGCATTCAGGTGTTTATATTTGGCCCTCCTTTTGCTTTTCCTCTTGCCTGCTGCTATGAAATAACCCTTAGTTCTCATTTTGACCATCTCCTCCCACCACTCTATAGGGGAGTTGAATAGGTCACATAAAGTGGTCCACTCAACAAGCCTGCTCTTATAGGCTGCAGTTATGGAGGGTCGTCGAGAAAGGAAGTGTTTAATTTCCTGACCCCTGACCCCATCTGGGAGGTCTGAGGGACCTGCAATGTTACCTGCAGGAGCCTATGATCAGAGAAGAAGACGGCCTGGGTGTCTACTGCCGTCTTCGTAAGGGAGCTGGTATGCAGGACGAGATCTATATGGGAGAAGGAGGTCCCAGATGAGCTCACTCAGGTAAAGGGAGGCACCAGGTCCTTACCTGCATCACACAGGGAGAAATCAGATATTACGGATGACAAAACTCTACTAGAGCGGTCGTTGCGTGGCCTGCTCCGGTCTACGTCCCTTAGAGCACAATTGAAGTCACCCGACACGATGATGGGTAGGTTCCCCAGCAGGAGTGGACGCAGCTGTGGAAAAAATTGAACTCTTTCGTTTTGGTTAGTGGGTGCGTAGACATTGACCAGTCTGAGGGGAGTGTTATTGTATGTCACATCCACGCTCAGAATTCTACCAGGTTCTACCTCCCTGCTGTAGCGGGGAGGTAATAAATGGGTTTTTAAACAGGATACCTACTCCGTCGGCTCTGGCTATGTTGGAGCCCGACCAGAAGGAGTCCCCAGGGTCCAACTCTCCTTCAGGTCCCTATAATCAGGGCTCGATTTAAATACCACCTCCTGCAGAAAGATGATATCTGCTTTCAAGTTAGTTAAATAGTTTAGAACATCAAATCTTTTGTCTCCCTGATGCTCCTGACATTAACAGACACACATATCAGGGCCATCAGGGTAGCTAACAAGAAAAGGAGTTGCTGCGTCCACCCCATAGCGACTATGATTGGGAGGTCGGGACACTCTTCCTACTCTTAGCTCACGCTTGCTTCAAGGGGCTTGGGCTTATTTGCAACTCCCATCACCCCTGAGAAGGTACTCACTGCTGCCTCGTCCAAGAAGGCACCGTCTTTGTATTTACAGTACGTGGAGTTTTTTGGGCTATTCAACTCCCCACAAGGTAAGTCTGGTGGAACTTGCTCAGGGCCCCTCGGAACGTGTGGGTCAGCTTTGTCCTGGGGCGGGGTTATGACAGACAGCCTTCTTTGGCTGTTACCGTCTGTTGTATTGGAGCTGTTAGCCGACTTCTGGCTTACCGCAGCCAGGGGTATTCCCATGTCCTCCAGAAATCTTTAGTAAAAGGCGAAAGATTTACTCGAACTGAAGAGAAACCAGAGTGTGGCTTTACTTGGAGCCCAGCTCTTCCGGCCGGCCCAAAGGCCTTCTCCTCTACCCGGCGGCAAGGCCAAACAAAACAAAACAAAACAGGGAACTCTTCCCAAAACGCAAGTGCCGTTCGGTCCCGGCAAAGGGGTGCTTTGCTGCTGCACCTGCTGCCGCCGCCTTGAAAGCGAGGGCTCCTTGCCCCACTAAACAGCTGCGTTTCTGCTTTACCGCTGCGCTCATCCTCCTCCTCCCACGAGCGCAAGGCCTTCTGGGTACACTGGCCTGCCTGCCTGCCTGCCTTATTTGGAACAAAAAAAAAAAAAACGAACAAAAGACCGGGAAAAATACAACCCAGAAAAAAGGGAGAGGCTGGCTGGCTCTCTCTCTCTCTCTCTCTCTCTCTCTCTTTCTCTCTCTCTCTCTCTCTCTTTTTCGACCTTTCTTGTGCACCGTTCCCGGAGGTACTGCAATACCGGGTCGATGCGTGGAGTGGACGGAGCAAGCCCGGTTCCATCTCCTGCATCCAAAATCAATTTAATAGAGCGGGTCCCCTATGGGGGACTGTGACAGGGTAGCGTCGTGGGCCCAGATGTTATTGGCAGGCAAAGAGACTCAGAGGCAAGGAAACTGTAGTTAACGCGCTTCTGCGCTGTTTAATAAACAAAAGGGAAATCAAAAAGTCAAACAAAACACTGCTCACAGAGCAAAAATAAAACAGTTAAACAAAACAGAACTTTCACAGTAAAACAAATCACAAAATAACTGGCACAAGGGCCAAAACAAAAGGTTTAAACAAAATACAAAAAGGTAGGCTGGGCATTAGCCTTCAATACACTTTTTTTTACACTTTTTTTTCAAAAATACACACAGCACAAACAAACAACCACTCAAAACCACCCAAAACACCTCTACCAAACAAAGGATTTCCCCCTTTTTTGTAGCATGTGGCTGGAGCCTAATTATCAATTATTCAATTAGCTCCTGCCACATTCTCACATATAGGTTGGCAGGGATAGGTAATTAACCCCATCCCTGCCAACCACCACAAAATCACCACATAATATTATTTACAGGCAGGGCCCTGCCCTGCTACATTTCCCCCCCTTGTGCGCAGCACACATGGCCCCACGTGTGTCTTTTTGTTTACTTTTTGGACTTTTAACCTTTTTGTTATTTTGCCCCAATACCATCGATTGGTAGCGGGCTTATTATTATTTCGTTTTTTATTATTTTTTTGAACTTTTTTGGATTGTAATAAATATTGTTATTATTGGGAAACGGCAGCCTGGACATTATACTCTTTTTGCACTGCACCAGTCAGCCTTACCACAGTCCCTATAGAAGTTCTCTACCACTTTCTTAACTCCCTCACTATCCTCTACTATCCTCCAACTGCTGTCGAGCATGGAGGACATCAAGTGCCGCTTCTCCCTCGTTTTCTGGAAGAAGCAGCGGGTACACTTTTCGTCTTCCTCCATTTTTTGCACTTTTGCATTGTGCATGACCTTTTGTTGTTCCTCCCTACAAAGCACTGAAAGATCTAGCTTGGTCTGGGCTATCTCCTCGCTTACAGGGAACCCCCAAAGCTGTAGCAGGCTCAGACGCTGGAGGGCAGCATTCAGGTGTTTATATTTGGCCCTCCTTTTGCTTTCCTCTTGCCTGCTGCTATGAAATAACCCTTAGTTCTCATTTTGACCATCTCCCACCACTCTATAGGGGAGTTGAATAGGTCACGCAAAGTGGTCCACTCAACAAGCCTGCTCTTATAGGCTGCAGTTATGGAGGGGTCGTCGAGAAAGGAAGTGTTTAATTTCCTGACCCCTGACCCCATCTGGGAGGTCTGAGGGACCTGCAATGTTACCTGCAGGAGCCTATGATCAGAGAAGAAGACGGCCTGGGTGTCTACTGCCCTTCGTAAGGGAGCTGGTATGCAGGACGAGATCTATATGGAGAAGGAGGTCCCAGATGAGCTCACTCAGTAAAGGGAGGCACCAGGTCCTTACCTGCATCACACAGGAGAAATCAGATATTACGGATGACAAAACTCTACTAGAGCGGTCGTTGCGTGGCCTGCCCGGTCACGCCCTTAGAGCACAATTGAAGTCACCCGACACGATGATGGGTAGGTTCCCCAGCAGGAGTGGACGCAGCTGTGGAAAAAATTGAACTCTTTCGTTTTTGGTTAGTGGGCGCGTGGACATTGACCAGTCTGAGGGGAGTGTTATTGTATGTCACATCCACGCCAGAATTCTACCAGGTTCTACCTCCCCTGCTGTAGCGGGAGGTAATAAATGGTTTTAAACAGGATACCTACTCCGTCGGCTCTGGCTATGTTGGAGCCCGACCAGAAGGAGTCCCCAGGGTCCAACTCTCCTTCAGGTCCCTATAATCAGGGCTCGACGAAATACCACACTCCTGCAGAAAGATGATATCTGCTTTCAAGTTAGTTAAATAGTTTAGAACATCAAATCTTTTGTGTCTCCCTGATGCTCCTGACATTAACAGACACATATCAGGGCCATCAGGGTAGCTAACAAGAAAAGGAGTTGCTCGTCCATTTACAGCGACTATGATTGGGAGGTCGGGACACTCTTCCTACTCTTAGTTCTCACGCTTTGCTTCAAGGGGCTTGGGCTTATTTGCAACTCCCATCACCCCTGAGAAGGTACTCACTGCTGCCTCGTCCAAGAAGGCACCGTCTTTGTATTTACAGTCGTGGAGTTTTTTTGGGCTATTCAACTCCCCACAAGGTAAGTCTGGTGGAACTTGCTCAGGGCCCCTCGGAACGTGTGGGTCAGCTTTGTCCTGGGGGTTATGACAGACAGCCTTCTTTGGCTGTTACCGTCTGTTGTATTGGAGCTGTTAGCCGACTTCTGGCTTACACGCAGCCAGGGTATTCCATGTCCTCCAGAAATCTTTAGTAAAAGGCTAAAGATTTTCGAACTGAAGAAGAAACCAGAGTGTGGCTTTACTTGAGCCCAGCTCTTCCGGCCGGCCCAAAGGCCTTCTCCTCTACCCGGCAAGGCCAAACAAAACAAAACAAAACAGGGAACTCTTCCCAAAACGCAAGTGCCGTTCGGTCCCGCAAAGGGGCTTTTTTGTTGCACCTGCTGCCGCCGCCTTGAAAGCGAGGGCTCCTTGCCCCACTAAACAGCTGCGTTTCTGCTTTTACCGCGCTCATCCTCCTCCTCCCACGAGCGCAAGGCCTTCTGGGTACACTGGCCTGCCTGCCTGCCTGCCTTATTTGGAACAAAAAAAAAAAAAACAAAAAGACCAGGAAAAATACAACCCAGAAAAAGGGAGAGGCTGGCTGGCTCGCTCTCTCTCTCTCTCTCTCTCTCTCTCTCTCTCTCTCTCTCTCTCTCTCTCTCTCTCTCATTCTCTCTCTTTTTCGACCTTTCTTGTGCACCGTTCCCGGAGGTACTGCAATACCGGGTCGATGCGTGGAGTGGACGGAGCAAGCCCCGGTTCCATCTCCTGCATCCAAAAATCAATTTAATATAGACGGGTCCCCCTATGGGGGACTGTGACAGGGTAGCGTCGTGGGCCCAGATGTTATTGGCAGGCAAAGAGACTCAGAGGCAAGGAAACTGTAGTTAACGCGCTTCTGCGCTGTTTAATAAACAAAAGGGAAATCAAAAAGTCAAACAAAACACTGCTCACAGAGCAAAAATAAAACAGTTAAACAAAACAGAACTTTCACAGTAAAACAAATCACAAAATAACTGGCACAAGGGCCAAAACAAAAGGTTTAAACAAAATACAAAAAGGTAGGCTGGGCATTAGCCTTCAATACACTTTTTTTTACACTTTTTTTTCAAAAATACACACAGCACAAACAAACAACCACTCAAAACCACCCAAAACACCTCTACCAAACAAAGGATTTCCCCCTTTTTTGTAGCATGTGGCTGGAGCCTAATTATCAATTATTCAATTAGCTCCTGCCACATTCTCACAGAGTTGGCAGGGATAGGTAATTAACCCCATCCCTGCCAACCACCACCAAATCACCACATAATATTATTTACAGGCAGGGCCCTGCCCTGCTACATTTCCCCCCCAGCGCAGCACACATGCCCCCACGGCCCCCCCCTTAAAAAAGCTATCCACCGTCCCTCAAGTCCCCTATTGTCCTTCCTCCCATCCTTGAGGGAGGGTTAGTCCATAGTCGGTGCCTTCCTGGCGGGACCGAGACCAGCGACAGGGGACCCAGGCGTAGTGGATGGGCGTCAGGAGCGCAGGCAGGCGAGCAGTCGGCTGCAGCCCCAGGCAGAGTGCGAGCCCAGGGTTGTGGGCGGCGTCTGGGCAACCAGGGGGAGCAGGAGACCAGGTGAGCTCCTGTGCCTGGTGGTGCGACCTGGGAGTCAGGCCCAGCGACCAGGGTCCAGACATGCAGCCTGGGTGTCTGGGAGCCCAGGTTGAACCAACCCCCAGGCGCGGGCTATGGCACAGGGGTGGTGGTCGGGGCTGTGGTGGAGGTGGTCTCCTCACCTCCCCCTTCTTCGGCGGTAGCTCCCCTTTGTGTGGCTCGGCCCGGTATTCCCTGCTGCCATGAAGTGCTGGCAGCGACCCCAAACAAGCGTGCCTGCAGTGACCCCAGGCAATGGTGGCAGCAGACCCTCGGGGCGGCGGCAGCGGACCCTCGGGGCGACGGCGGCAGCGGACCCTCGGGAGAACAACGGCAGCAGCAGCGGACCCTCGGGCGACGGCAGCAGCAGCAGACCCTCGGGAGGCGGCGGCGGCAGCGGACCCTCGAGGCGACGTAGGACCGCAGCAACCCTGGGAGAAGCAAGGAGAGCGCAAGCAACCCCAGGCGATGCAGAGCAGCAGGCAGGCCCAGGCGATGGCGGGGAGGAGCCCCTGGCCATGAAGGCGGCAGCAGCCACTTCTCCCAATGGTGGTGTTGGGCAGAGGTGGCTCCTGCTCCTCTCCTCTTGATGGCAAAGGCGGCAGGCTCCTCCCTTCTGGCTGCGGGCGGCTCCTCCCCTCTGGCTGCGAAGGCAGCTCCTCCCTTCTGGCTGAGAAGGCGGCTCCTCCCTTCTGGCTGAGAAGGCTCCTCCCCTTCTGGCTGCGAAGGCGGGGCTCCCTTCCTTCTGGCTGCGAGAAAGCGGCAGGGGCTCCTCCCTTCTGGCTGCGGGCGGCAGGGGCTCCTCCCTTCTGGCTGCAGCAGGGGGGAGCAGGCAGGCTCCCTCTGCTGGTGGCAGTGGTGGATGCAGAGGCAGCAGGCATTCTTCTGGTGGGAGGGGGCAGTTAGCTGGGAGAAATGGCCCCCTCCCCACAGATGCAGCAACAATACTGTACACCCATGCTGTGGAGGGCTTCCCAGCCATCCTCCTCCTGTGGCTGTGGCTCCAGTTCCACCTCTTCTTCCTGAGGTGGGGAGTGGTAGTAGTCGGGCGACACGTGCCCGACCTCGCCAACTTCAAAACACCACTCCTCCCCCCTCAAGCAGGTCATGCAGGCGTTCACCTTGCCAGATGCGCGGTGGGGCTGCGACCAGCCCCGTGCTGCTGCTTCTGCCGCTGCTTCTTTCCCATTTTTTTTTTTTTAAAACTACAGTCCCGCTCCGAGTCTCTGGGGGCGCTATCCCGCTTCTAACACCATATGTGACAGGGTAGCGTCGTGGGCCCAGATGTTATTGGCAGGCAAAAAGACTCAGAGGCAAGGAAACTATAGTTAACACGCTTCTGCGCTGTTTAATAAACAAAGGGAAATCAAAAGTCAAACAAAACACTGCTCACAGAGCAAAAATAAAACAGTTAAACAAAACAGAACTTTCACAGTAAAACAAATCAAAATAACTGGCGCAAAGGGCCAAAACAAAAGGTTTAAACAAAATAAAAAAAAAGGTAGGCTGGGCATTAACCTTCACTACACTTCTTTCTCAAAAATATAACCAGAGCACAAACAAACAACCACTCACCCAAAACACCTCTACAAAACAAAGGATGTCCCCCTTTTTTATAGCATGTGGCTGGAGCCTAATTATCAATTATTCAATTAGCTCCAGCCACATTCTCACATGTATTTTGGCAGGGATAGGAAATTAACCCCATCCCTGCCAACCACCACCAAATCGCCACATAATATTATTTACAGGCAGGGCCCTGCCCTGCTACAGGGACGTATCAGATATTAAACTGATAAGAACAGATTTTTTTTTTTTTTAATTGTAATATTGGTTCAGTCAAATATAGTAACAAATCATACACCAATCATTCACAATAATCACAAAAACAATAATGATACAAATACTTGAAAAACAAATCACAATACACACAGATCTTTACATAAAAAATACAACAAAGCAGACACATTACAAACAGTCTCAGTCATTTTGTGCAGAGGAGCGCATGCCCTTAATAACATCCTCATCCTGCCTCAACGAACCCAGACACTCCAACCTGGCACTGACACCAGCACCGCTTGACCATCTCTTCAACTGCCAGACCTTCTCAGTTTCTTCACGACCCCTCCTGTTAACGTCCCTGGACATAGTCTTGCACAGCCTTAGGCCCATTTCGTAGGTCTCATGACAACTCAGCTCCTTTGATAAAACAAGCAAGTTCCTAGCTCTATAAAGAGCCTCTTTAAAACAGTTCACCGCACACCAGAGCTGCCATGATCCTTTCTGTTTCTTCTTTGGCCCGTGCCGAACCAGCTGCTCCCCACAGGATCTCCTCCATCAACACAGCCAACAAGGGGTCGCCTTCTTTCCACAGCTGTCTGGCAGCCTCACACTCCCACAGCAGGTGACGATGTCTCTTCAGCCCCACAGCCCTGAAAAAGGGCATCTAGGGGACTTCCCCATGCCTCGGCGTACATGACCGCTCTCACCGGTAATATTTCGTGAACTACTTGCCAGGCCAGGTCTTTATGTCAGTTCATCAGGACAGGATGGGCAGCATTCCTCCACGCCTTACCAGGGTCTCCTAGGGATTCCCTCAAAGGGCACGTATCCTCCCTCCCCTGAACAAAATCAAAACATTTTTTAGGTTTTAAAAACAAATCTTTATCAATATTCTCCAGCTGTCTCTTCTTTAAAAACTTTTAAACACAGCATAAATGAATGGCATATCAAATGCAGTGGGCACAGTCAATGGAATCTTTAATATTCTAGAAATCTTAAGTATGAACCCAGAAAAAATCTAACAAACAGCGCCCTTTACATCTATTGCTTAATACCATTTCAAGTGTCTACTAAAACTGTGTATAAATAAAAACAATTACAGGTCAGGTAGCCCTTTACCACCCTTCTCTACTCCCCTGCATACTACCTCCCTCTTCAGCCGCTCCCACTTGGACCCCCAGAAAAAAAGAAAAATCTGTCTCTTCAAACAGGCAATCACAGACCTAGTGGGTGGAAAGACCACCCCACATATAGCAGCAGAGGAAAGATCACAGCCTTCACCACCAGCACCTTCCCCTCCAGAGACAAGGACCTCAGCCCCAGAGACCCAGCTTCTGCCCGACCCTCGTGACGCCCACCCAATTGCTGTGACCAGATCCTGTGGCACCAATTTTCACACCTAAAACTTTAATAAAATCAGTTTCACACATAACCCAACCTCAGGCACTCTCCCCTCTCCAAAATACATGCATTCTGACTTCCCCGGTTCAGTTTGGACCCCAGAGGCCGTACAAAAACATTCACACTGAAACAAAGCTCTCTTAATTGCACGTTCATTCACACAACACATCATCATCATCCATATAATAGAACCTTTACCTCAGCTCCTCCGCCCCCAGGGATAGCAAGCCCCCTGATCACCTTGTCCTTGCGAAGGGGCCTCGCCAAAGGTTCCATACAACAAATAAAAAGCAATGGGGACAGCGGACAGCCCTGTCTTACTCCACACTTAACATCAATTTGACCGGATAGCTTCCCATTTATACTGATCCTACTTCCTATATCACTATAGAAGACTTACCCACTTAACAATTTTATTTGTAAACCCCATTTTTTCCAACACTCTGAGCATAAACTCATGAGAGATTCTGTCATATGCCTTTTTCAAATCCAAATTCAACAGACATACCGGCACCTTCACGGTCCTGCGCAAAAGGACTGAATCTCTCAGTAGGATAAGTCTATTTATATGTTACTCTATTAACATGTTATTCTTAAGTAAAGTCATACCTCTGACTGCTGGAACCATGTTTTACTTCAGAACATAGCGGCATACAAACACACTCCTACATTTAGTATCATTACACTATCATTACACTATCATTACACTGACCAGAACTATGGTAAACTTACACCAGAAAAGTAGTGCTCTTAATCAATTGCACAGATCACATACATACATAACAATTCCTCAGCACTTAGTTCTAAAATTGCCTTAAATGAATTGCTTATAGTGCAATACAGCTACAGCATATGGGATCTTTTTATAACTATAAACAAACATTAATTGTTTCACAAAATGTGAACTACAAATCAAGCCTTTGTGGTGGATTCCGGGTTCTCTCTGGGTAACGTCTGGGTGCAACGGAACTGGCAGTCTCTGGAATTTCAGTTGGGATAGTTACATTTCCACCAAGTGGTTCAGCACTGTCCACAGCCCACTGAGACTCATCCATGGCGGTTATTCCTGGCTCCGGGAACACAGCCGGCTTGGAAGTTGAGGTTTCACTACGCTGGTTCCTGGAAGCTGTAGACAGAAGCTGGTCCACATGCTCACGCCAGATGAGATTTTGGACTAATTTTTTACTGTATAGCTGAGTGGTCCCAATCTTGTAGCAATTTCTCCTGGCACCCATTTTTTGATTACGATAATCCTTGTTAGCACCTCCTGTCCCACTGCAAAGGTTCGTAAGGGCCCCTAACAAATGCGCTGGTCGCACTGTTTCTTCTATTGCCTCTCTCACGAAGATCAGGCTTTAACAAGTCTAGTCCACGATCTTAGATTTCGGCCCATAAACAACATAGCTGGTGTCTGACTTGTTGTGGCATGTACGAGTTCGATAAGCCAAAAGAAAGTTGGCTAGCTTTTTGCTGTACTGACAGTGGTTCTCTCCCATTGCTCGCATTGACTGCTTGAACGTCTGGATAAATTTCTTCCAGACCATTGGTGGCTGGGTGATAAGGGGCAGATGTTGTGTTTGATGCCATTTCTCGTCACAAATGTTTGAAATTCTTCTGAAGTGAATTGGGTTCCATTATCACTCACAATCTGCTCAGGCAGCCCAGTCCGTGCAAGAGTGTCGCAGACTCTCAACTGTTTTAGCGACGAGCAGATTTTACACAGAAAACTTCCGCCACTTTGAATGTAGCCCACTGCTACAAAAACATTCTGTCCATGAAGGGTCCGGCGTAATCAATGTGTACTCGCTGCCATAATTGGAGGCCACTCCCATGTGTGCAGTGGTGCTAACCCAGGCATGTGTTGTATTTGTTGGCATCCTGGACACCCTTTTGCTAAGTCTTCAATCTGTTGGTCTGCCAGGCCACCAGGCGTAGCTACGGGCCAGTGCCTTCATCTTAACCACTCCCAAGTGGCCATCATGCAAAGCCTCAAGCACTCTTGATCGCAGTTTAGAGGTATGACAACTCTGGTGCCCACATAAACATCCATGATACACTGACAGCTGCTCGCCGTGCATTGGTGCTTTGTGTCCTTGAATTCAATGTCATGGGGTGTGAACCTAAGAACAAAGCCCAACGCTGTAGCCGTGCAGCTGCCATTTCGAACACCTTTCCTGGGGTTAAAGATGGAGACTAGGGTTGGTGGTCAGTGACCAATGGAATTTCTTGCCAAACAAATACTGGTTAAATTTCTTTACTCCCACACTAGACTTAGCCCTCTCTATCAATCTGAGCATAATTGCCTTCTGCTGCTGAAAGAGATCTTGGCCTTAAAAGCTATTGGTCTCTCAGAGCCATCCTGCATCTTGTGCGATAACACAGCACCAACTCCATAGGGGAAGCGTCACAAGCCAGCTTAATGGGTAAGGATGGATCATAGTGAGTGAGTACCTTCTTTGAAGTAATCAGTGTTTTAGCCTCCTTGAAAGCATGTTTACATTTCTCAGACCCTCCCATTTGCTCCACTCTGCAGTAAAGCATTCAAAGGGGTGTAACACCATGGACATATTTGGCAGAAAGTTGTGGTAGTAGTTAATCAATCCCAGGAAAGATCGAAGTTGTGTTACGTTTTGTGGCTGCGGGCTCTGAGAACAGCATCAATCTTGTCTTGTGACTTGTGTAGGCCCTGCTTATCAATGGTATGGCCACAGTAGGCTATGGTTTCTTTGAAAAGTCACATTTGTCTTTGTTAGCTCTCAGTCCATACACACAGCTCAGTTAGTACCCGTTGCAAGTTCTCTAGATGTTCCTTATCATCTGCTCCAGTCACGATGATGTCATCTAGGTAACACTGCGTTACCTGGTATGCCTTGTAGGACTTGGTCCATGGCCCTCTGCCAGATCGCTGGGGCTGATGCAATGCCAAACACTGGAGACGGTTGTACTGAAAAAAGGCCTTTGTGTGTTAATAGAAAGAAATTTCTTTGATGTTTCTTCCATTTCCATTTGTAAATAGGCCTGAGCCAAATCTATCTTTGAGAATCTTGCACCTCCTGCCAATGAGGCGAAAATATCCTCAACACGTGGCAGAGGGTATTGATCAATCAGCAGCACAGGGTTCACAGTGACTTTGAAATCACAGCAAATGCGCAGATCTCCACTTTTTTATTACCGGCACTATTGGTGCTGCCCATTCACACCAGTCCACCTTAGACAAGATGCCTGCCTCTTCTAAACGCCTTCAGTTCAGCTTCTACTTTGGGGCGTATAGCATAGGGCACAGGCGGCGCTTTGTTGAACCTTGGCTGAGCCTCAGCTTCCAGCACATTTTGGCTTTCATGTGTTTCAGGGTACCAATGCCATCCTGAAACACTTGTGATGACCGGTTTAATAAATCAGTTAGTTTATCATTTGTAGAACTGTCACTTGTTTCTGGCGCCACCGCAGGGGTTTTTAATGGAATGCCAGTCCAGTTGAATCTTCCTCAGCCATTCCCGCCCTAACAGTGGTGGTCCTCCATGCTTAATTACATACAAATCCTGGAGGTACTTGACATTATTGTAAGTTACATTTACAGGAATCTGGCCTATTGGGGAAATCTTTTCTCCTTATAAGTTTTCAGCAAGACTGGGGTTGACCGCAATTTTACATTTGGAAAACGTTCCAAGTACTCTTCATGAGAAATTACTGATAAGGCAGACCCAGTGTCTAGCTCCATTCTCAGTGTCTTTCCCTCAACTTGTAGTGTGATCCAAATTATTTTGCGATCTGTTTCTTTTAAGCTGAATAGTTCATGGGCAAGCTAAGCCCTCTTCGGCTGAGTCAGAATCTGTTTCTGTGACGTGGTGCATCGACGTGTCTTTCCTTTTCCACTGCTGCGGTCGTTTTACATTAGCAGCTGATTTACACATTTTCTGAATGTGACCTCGCTTTTATTACATTGTCTGCAATCTTTGTCTTTAAACCAGCAGTCACTTGCGTCATGTGATTTCTTTCCACAGCGAAAACAAGATATCTCTTTTGCATTAGTCGTCTAGCAGCAAGTTTGTGTGTAGCGCATTCTACTGTCGCCTTCTGTTGTAACTCTGTTGCGTCTTTGCCTTGGTCTCCATTGACACAGCTATTTCAGTAGCGCGGTTTAGGTTAAATCTCTTTCAGTCAAAAGACGTTTCTGTGTGCTTTCATTGTGTATCCCGCAGACTAACCTGTCTCTTAAAGCATCTCCAAGGCCTTCTCCAAACTGACAGTGTTCCGCTAGCCGTCTCAGCTCTGCTATATACTGAGATATGGTTTCGTTCGTTTGCTGGTTACGCTTATGGAAACGGAAACGTTCGGCAATTACCAGTGGTTTTGGAGATAAGTGGTTCTGTAACACTTCAACAATCTGCATGTAAGTTTTATCAGCCGGCTTCACTGGCGCTGTGAGGTTACGTAACAAGCTGTAGGTTTTTGCACAGCCTTCAGTAAGACCGCTACCCTCTTTTCATCAGCGATTTCATTAGCTTTCAGTACTTGTGGCAGGGCGGAAGCCCTACACATGGGGAAATATGTAGTTTTATTGTATATTTTTGCATTATTTGTTGTAAATTGATTTAATTAACTGTTTAATTGATGTTGCGCTCCGCCGGGGACGATTACCTGTCTGTGTGGAGCAGCAGCTGGAAGCAATGAGCTGTTCCAGCAGGCAGGTGGTCGTGTCTCGGCAGAGCGTTAGTATAAAAACATAGAGATCACCGTGATCGGGGCTGCTGCAAGGCCTGCCGTTTTCACGGCACCTTTGATTTATAGTTTGTTGTATTGTGTTTTATTTTGAGTGTTTGTACAGTCATGTATCGTCCTCTGTGCGCTACCATCGCTGGTAGCGCCACATGACATTATTGTTTACTTTTGTTTATGTTTATTGATTAAATCCCAATAGCGCCTGTGTCGGTATCAACGCCAATCTCTATCTCAGTCTCGTCTGTGTTCTCCTCGGCTACCTGAGGCAAGTATATCAGGACTCTATCACAATTTGGTGTCAGAAGTGGGATAGCGCCCCTGGAGACTCAGGGCGAAGTGCACTTTTTTTTTTTTTTTCCAAAAACAAAACAAAAAAGTGCACTTCCGCCTGAGTTCCAGGCATCCCACTGCTGACACCACCTGTGGCAGGATAGCAGCAGAGGGAAGACTCAGAGACAGAAAATGCAGTGAAACCAAAATATTTTAATTGACAAAACACAAATAAAAAGGCACGGTGGCCAACCAAAAAGCGAACACAAAAACAGGCTTTAAACACAAACTATCCAAAAAGAACCACTCACTCTCACACAGGTCTTTCACTCTCACAAACACTCACCAACTAACATACCCAACCACTCCCTTTTATACAAGTGCCTGGGCTAATTGGGCAATTAAAAGCACCTCATTAGCCCAGGCACATTCCATTCCTCACACAAATTCACTGAACCACACCCCAAACTCACTCTAAACAATACAAAAAACACAGAACCACCACAAAATAGGCTGCACCCCATCACAGTACTGTTCAAACCTTTCGACATATGTGGTCCAGTCTTCTATTTGTGCTATCAAACACGTCCATTTTTCCCACACAGGCAGACATTTTTGCTTATATTGTTTTTCCTTACTCACGTATGCAGTCTCTTTTTCTGTGTCTTTTTTTTTTTTTTAAACATAGTTGGCTGCTCTCCGGTCCATTTTCCTTTCTTTCTCGTTTTTTTTTTTTTAACAACGCAGGCTATCCGACACTCGTCGCCAATTTATTGTATATGTTACTCTATTAACATGTTATTCTTAAGTAAAGAGGCATACACTCTGACTGCTGGAACCATGTTTTTACTTCAGAACATAGCGCGCCACAAACACACTCCTACATTTAGTATCATTACACTATCGAACCTCTGACCGGAACTATGGTAAACTTACACCAGAAAAGTAGTGCTCTTAATCAATTGCACAGATCACATACATACATAACACTGTCCGTGATCTTCCGCCCTGGAACACCACAGGTCTGGTCTAAGTGAACAACATCAGCAATCACTGATCCCATTCTAAGAGTTAAAATCTTTGCAAAACACTTAGTCAACTTACTCAACATAGTCAACATTTAAGAGGGTCAAAGGCCTCCAGTTCTTCAAATCCTCCTTCATTTTTTTAAAAAACCAGGGTAATGATCTCCTGCCTAAAAGACAAGAGCATCGTCTCTTTAACAATAATTTCATTAAAAACATCCAAAATATCAGGAACAATCATCTCCCAAAACGCCATATAAAACTCTCTCGGAAGGCCGTCCCCACCAGGAGTCCTCCCATCTTTGAAGGACCCCATGGCAGCAGCAACCTCCTGCAGGGAGATCTTGCCATCAAGGTCAGTGACCTTCGAGGCCGCCCCCTCTACAGAGCAGTACCTCCTCAACCACGTGCACACGTCCTCCTCTGTAACAGCCTCAGAGCACATCCTTACTACCACCGTTCTCCTGGATAAATCAGTCAGGGTACTTACTTCAAACTTTTTTAACAACTCATGCTGCCCCATCCTAGAAAAACCATCACAACACCATTTAAGCAATGCCTCCGTCATAAAACTCACATCCCAGGCACTACCCCTGCTAAAAGTAATTATACAATTCAAGTCTGTTGGCTTGAAACCTAGCACCTTCTGTAACACAGCCCTAGAAAACTCCAACCTGTCCAACTCCACTTTCTCATCCCCTTCTCTATAAAGCCTTCTCACCGCAACCCGAATGCAGTTAAAGCGCCGGCCCGACGACCGTGAGGTTGACATCTCACAAAATATAACTTAAATATCACAACAAAAAAATACAAATAAAAAAAAACTAAAAGAAAGAACAGATAAGGAGCCCCCAAAGGGTCCTCCTTACCTGCTGTCTCAAGGCAGCTTTCACTAAGTCCTTCCTCCGCTCTCTAGTTTCACCAGCACCTATTCCAAAAGAAAAAAAACAACAAGCAGCCTTGTCACCGGCTGATATTACAGAATGCCGGGTTAGCTGAGTTTAGTGAAGCTGAATGTTACAGACTAAAGAAATGGTTAAGTACTGTCCTTAGTGTTTTAAAATAAGTACCATGTTTAGTTTTTTGAAACTCCCCTTTTTCTCTGTTGTATTGTAGTTATCTACT
>JAHFZB010000593.1:0-36948 GCA_036884735.1 Huso huso
CGTCATTTAAATAATACTAAATCATAATAAACAAACACAAAATAACACAGGGGCGGAGGGGGAACCCCCGTTCTAAACTAAAATAAACAAAACAATGTACAGGGCTGCTCGCCCTGTTACATAGCCCCAGGCAACATAGAGGATGATTTAGGCCCCTGTCCAGAGACTCCTAGCACAAAAATCATTCCGATGGGGGAACAATTGGTTCCAGACCAGCAACGGGAGCTACGTAAGCTTATTGAGGAATTCAGCGATGTTTTTTCTGACTTGCCCTGCAGAACTAATTTGGCTGAATATGAAATTATCTCTCCACCAGGTGTCATCGTGAGGGAGAGACCTTACCGGATCCCAGAAAGTCGGGCAGTGGCGTTCGCAAAGAGGTATGGGACATGCTCGAACTTGGGGTGATTGAACCTTCCAGGAGCGAAAAGTGGTGCAGTCCTATTGTCATAGTGGCCAAGAAAGACGGCACCAACGCTTCTGCGGTGATTTCAGGAAGGTAAACGCTATTGCCAAGTTCGCGTGCGCCCTATGCCTCAGGTCGACGAACTTTTAGACAGACTGGGTAAGGCGAGGTTTATCTCCACTTTGGACCTGGACGAAGGGATACTGGCAGATCCCTTTAACTCGCGGTTCTAGAGAAACCGCGATTTTCAACACCAGAGGGGCTGTTTCACTTTAAAAAAACCATGCCATTTGGGCTACATGGTGCGCCCGCTGCCTTTCAGAGACTGATGGATCAGGTTTCATGCCCACATCATGAATATGCAGCAGCGTATATTGATGATGTGGTCATTTACAGCTCCACCTGGCGAGAGCATTTGGCTAGGATTGCAGCCGTCCTTCAGTCTCTAAGGGTAGCCCGGCTGACAGCTAACTTGAGAAAATGTGCGTTTGCCAAGACAGAGACTCAATATTTTGGATTTTTAATGGGAATGGAAGGGTGAGACCCGTAGTCACTAAAATCCAGGCTTTGGTTGATGCAGCGATCCCCAAAACCAAGACTCAAGGTGAGGTCACTGCTGGGATTAGCCGGTTATTACCGCCGCTTTATCCCTGGGTATGCCACAGTGGTTAACCCTTTAGTTGACCTCACCAAAAAGAGTGCTCCAAATTTAATTAAATGGTCAGCTGAGTGTCAGGGGCGTTTGATACTATTAAGCGTAAGACTTTGCCAGGCCCCACTCTTATCACACCAGATTTCACCAAAAGATTCATCCTCCACACCGGCATACCCGGATGTAGGTTTGGGTGCTGTCTTGTCTCAAAAGGTAGATGGAGTAGAACACCCGATACTGTACATCAGTAAAAAAAATGCTACCTCGGGAACGCACCTTTCTCCATAGTCGAAAGGAGTGTTTGGCCATTAAATGGGCTACTCACTCTTTCACGATACTACCTGCTGGGACACTCATTTGATCTTGTCACAGACCACACCCACTCAAGTGGTTAAGTACAATGAAGGACAGCAATGCCGGATAACTTTCGGTGGTATCTGGCCTTGCAGCCCTTCATGTACCATATGGTACACCGTGCAGGAAAGACCATCAAAATGCAGATTATTTTTCCGGGGGGGGTAATGGGAAAGATAGATTCAGCGAGTGTTTCGCCCGGCTCCACTCTGGCGATTGGGATATGTGACGAAATATAATGAGTTCTGGTTGTAAATCTCCCTCTCGGCCTGTGAGGATAAGTAGTGAAAGGGAAAGGCTTTGGACAGGTTGTCCTGACAGTTCATTCCTGGGTGGGAAGTCAATCAGCCTGGAAAAAAGCGAGACTCCAGTGCAGAATGTATTGACCTGGAAGGTAAACGAGGTAGCAGCTGCAGGCAATAGAGTCAGCTGTAATCGTTTACCAAGGGGTCATGCATAATCATATAAAAGTGGCTGGAGAATTGTAAATCTTTTCCTTCGCTTGGGTTTTGTTACAAGGAAACTGGAAGGACCGGAGATTGCCCAAAATAAATAACGAAAGGAGTTTGTGAGTGTTTTGTTTGTTTGTTTGTCTGTTTAGTAATTGTCTGTGTTTGTTATCACTAGGCGGCTAAACACTGATCCAGAGCTGTCGCCAAGGGCCAGCACAAAACCGGATCATCACTGCACTACTGTCACGAATAAACATTGTTATCAGCACTTGTTTCACTAATAGCCGCATTATATTGTACTTCACCACAAGCACTGAGAGCACTCACTTTGGAACAGTCATCGTGTGTGTCTAATTGTGTGTGTTTTGTACCGTGTCTATTATTTGCGGGACTGCAACCCTTCGTTTTATTACTGTGCAATACACATTGTTATGTATTGCCAGCTCTTTATTATTTACTGGCGGGTCATCAGACCATTGGATTATAAACCATTAAAACAATCATTTTCACCCGTACTTTGTTGTCTGTGCATTCTTGGAATTACTGTATCCACACTGCACCTGCTATACACCTGTTACCACTTACCATTTTGCCACATACCTATATCTTAACAATATCCTGGGAGACAGTCAGCATGGTTTTAGGAAAGGGAGATCGTGTCTAACTAACCTGCTTCACTTTTGAGGATGCAACATTGACAATGGATAATTGCAAAAGCATACAACATGGTCTATTTAGATTTCAGAAAGCTTTTGACAAGTCCACATAAAGATTAATTCTCAAACTGAGGCGAGTAGAGTTCAGGAAATGCATGCACATGGACTAAGGGTGGTTAACATGTAAACAAAAGTACTGATTAGGAGAAACCTCAAAATGGGCGAGGTAACCAGTGGTGTACCACGGGGATCAGTAATAGGTCCTCTGCTATTCCTAATCTACATTAATGATTTGGATTCTGGTATAGTAAGCAAACTTGTTAAATTTGCAGACGACACACAAAATAGGAGGAGTGGCAAACACTGTTGAAGCAGCAAAAGGTCATTCAAAATGATCTAGACAGCATTCAGAACTGGCAGACACATGGCAAATGACATTTAATAGAAAAGTGTAAAAGTATTGCATGCAGGCAATAAAAATGTGCATTATAAATATCATATGGGAGATAGTGAAATTGAAGAAGGGAACTATAGAAAAAGACCTAGGGTTTATGTTGACTCAGAAATGTCTTCATCTAGACAATGTGGGAAAGCTATAAAAAAGGCCAACAAGATGCTTGGATATATTGTGAGAAGTGTTGAATTTAAATCAAGGGAAGTAATGTTAAAATTTTACAATGCATTAGTAAAGACCTCACCTAGAATATTGTGTTCAGTTCTGGTCACCTCGTTACAAAAAAGGATATTGCTGCTCTAGAAAGAGTGCAAAAAGAGCAACCAGAATTATCCGGGTTTAAAAGGCATGTCATTATGCAGACAAGCTAAAAAGAATTGAATCTATTCAGTCTTGAACAAAAGAAGACTATCTGGCGATCTGATTCAAACATTTAAAATCCTAAAAAAGTATAGACAATGTCGACCCAGGGACTTTTTTGACCTGAAAAAAGAAACAAGGACCAGGGGTCACAAATGGAGATTACATAAAGGGGCATTCAGAACAAAAATAGAGGCACTTTTTACACAGAGAATTGTGGTCTGGAACCAACTCCCCAGTAATGCTGTTGAAGCTGACACCTGGGATCCTTCAAGCTGCTTGATGAGATTCTGGGATCAATAAGCTACTAACAACCAAATGAGCAAGATGGGCTGAATGGCCTCCTCTCGTTTGTAAACTTTCTAATGTTCTTATGTTCTTATTCCTTACTCAGCAATGCAACCATAGCTTCACTCTAATATGAAATCCATTTAATGTAAAATGAAATGTTTCTGGTAAAAGATGTACAGTTCTTAACTCCAAATTAATTCATTTTCAAACAGCATAAAACTACTGTAATTATTGCTATAGAAGTACCAGTTCTTTTGGATCAAGATACGGGTACTGTCAGGCTTGTTGACTGAGGCAGTACTGAAACTTTCAGTTCATTATTATGAAAAAAACAATAAAAATTGGGTGTATACTTCAGCCAGTAGATGGTGTCAAGTATTTAAAAAAAGTACTATTTGCAAAATAGTATTTACTAATTTCTATTTAAAATACATGCCTGGCAACCTAATTTCTATTTGTATTTTAAATAAATATGGAGACCACTGTTTTCTATTTAAAGAGTTTCTATGACTATTTTACTCAACCATGGCTATGGTCATGTTACTGAATCATGGCAATGGTCATGTTCCTCAGTCGTGGCTACTGTCATGTTACTGAATCGTGGCTATGGTCATGTCAGTGAATCGTGGCTATGGTCATGTTACTGAATCGTGGCTATGGTCATGTTATTGAATCGTGGCTATGGTCATGTTACTAAATCGTGGATATGGTCATGTTACTGAATCGTGGCTATGGTCATGTTGCTCAATCGTGGCTATTTTCATTTTACTCAAACGTGGCTATGGTCATGTTACTCAACCGTGGCTATGGTCATCTTACTGAATCGTGGCTTATGGTCATGTTACTCAATCGTGGCTATGGTCATGTTGCTCAACCGTGTCTATGGTCATCATACTCAACCGTGGCTATGGTCATGTTGCTCAATCGTGGCTATGGTCATGCTACTCAAAAGTGGCTATGGTCATGTTACTCAGTCGTGGCTATGGTCATGTTACTGAATCACGGCTATGGTCATGTCAGTGAATCGTGGCTATGGTCATGTCTGTGAATCGTTGCTATGGCCATGACGCTGAATTGAGGCTATGGTGATGTTACTGAATCGTGGCTATGGTCATGTACCTCAATCGTGACTATGGTCATGTTACTGAATCGTGACTATGGTCATGTTATTTAATCATGGCTATGGTCATGTTACTCAACCGTGGCTATGGTCATGTCAGTGAATCGTGGCTATGGTCATTTTACTAAATCGTAGCTATGGTATGTTATTGAATCGTGGCTATGATCATGTTACTCAAACGTGGCTATGGTCATCTTACTGAATCGTGGCTATGGTCATGTTACTCAATCGTGGCTATGGTCATTTTGCTCAACCGTGGCTATGGTCAAGTTATTGAATCGTGCCTAAGGTCATGTCGCTGAGTCGTGGCTATGGTCATGTTACAGAATCGTGGATATGGTCATGTTGTTCAATCGTGGCTATGGTCATGTTACTCAATCGTGGCTATGGTCATGTTGCTCAACCGTGGCTATGGTCATGTTGCTCAATCGTGGCTATGGCCATGTTACTCAATTGTGGCTATGGTCATGTTGCTCAACCCTGGCTATGGTCATGTTGCTCAATCATTGCTATGGTCGTTACTCAATCGTGGCTATGGTCATGTTGCTCAACCATGGCTATGGTCATGTTACTTAATCGTGGCTATGGTCATGTTACTGAATCGAGGCTATGGTCATGTTGCTCAATCGTGGCTATGGTCATGTCAGTGAATCGTGGCTATGGTCATATTATTTAATCATGGCTATGGTCATGTTACTCAACCGTGGCTATGGTCATGTCAGTGAATCGTGGCTATGGTCATTTTACTGAATCTTAGCTATGGCATGTTATTGAATCATGGCTATGGTCATGTTACTCAAAAGTGGCTATGGTCATCTTACTGAATCGTAGCTATGGTCATGTACCTCAATCGTGAATATGGTCATGTTACTGAATCGTGGCTATGATCATGTTATTTAATCATGGCTATGGTCATGTTACTCAACCGTGGCTATGGTCATGTCAGTGAATCGTGGCTATGGTCATTTTTTGAATCAGCTATGGCATGTTATTGAATCGTGGCTATGGTCATGTTACTCAAACGTGGCTATGGTCATCTTACTGAATCGCAGCTATGGTCATATTTACTCATTCGTGGCTATGGTCATTTTGCTCAACCGTGGATATGGTCATGTTATTGAATCGTGGCTATGGTCATGTTAGCTGAATCGTGGCTATGGTCATGTTACTGAATCGTGGATATGGTCATGTTACAGAATAGTGGATATGGTCATGTTGCTCAATCGTGGGTATTTTCATGTTACTGAATCCACAGCTATGGTCATCGCCTGAATTGTGGCTATGGTCATGTTGCTCAATCGTGGCTATGGTCATGTTGCTCAATCGTGGCTATGGTCATGTTACTCAAACGTGGCTATGGTCATCTTACTGAATCGTGGCTATGGTCATGTTATTGAATCGTCTATGGTCATGTCGCTGAGTCGTAACGATGGTCATGTTACAGAATAGTGGATATGGTCATGTTGCTCAATCGTGGGTATTTTCATCTTACTCAATCGTAGCTATGGTCATGTTGCTCAACTGTGGCTATGGTCATGTTGCTCAATCGTGGCTATGGTCCATGTTCCTCAATTGTGGCTAGGTCATGTTGCTCAACCACGGCTATGGTCATATTTTAATCGTGGCTATGGTCATGTTACTGAATCGCGGCTATGGTCATGTTATTGAATTGGCTATGGTCAGGTTGCTGAACCGTTGTCTATGATCATGTTACCAATCGTGGCTATGGTCATGTTACTGAATCGCAGCTATGTTCATGATACTCATTGCGGATATGGTCATGTCAGTGAATCGTGGCTATGGTCATGTTACTCAATCGTTGCTATGGTCATGTTATTTCAATCATGACTATGGTCATTTTACTGAATCGAGGCTATGGTCATTTTACTGAAACCTGGCTATGGTCATGTTCCTCAACCGTGGCAATGTTCATGTTACTGAATCGATGCTATGGTCATGTTACTTAAACCTGGTTATGGTCATGTTACTCAACCGTGGCTATTGGTCATATTACTCAACTGTGGCTATGGTCATGTTCCTCAATCGTAGCTATGGTCATGTTGCTCAATCGTGGCTTTGGTCATGTTACTCAATCGTTGCTATGGTCATCTTGCTCAACCGTGGCTATGGTCATGTTGCTCAATCGTGGCTATGGTCATTACTCAATGCGTGGCTATGGTCATGTTGCTCAACCATGGCTATGGTCATATTAATCGTGGCTATGGTCATGTTACTGAATCGTGGCTATGGTCCTGTTACTCAATTGTGGCTATTGTCATGTTGCTGAACCGTGGCTATGGTCATGTTACTCAATCGCGGGCTATGGTCATGTCACTGAATCATGGCTATGGTCATGTTACTGAATCGTGGCTTATGGTCCTGTTAATCAATTGTGGCTATGGTCATGTTGCTCAACCGTGGCTATGGTCATGTTGCTCAATCGTGGCTATAGTCATGTTGCTCAAACCTGGCTATGGTCATGTTACTCAAAAGTGGCTATGGTCATGTTACTCAGTTGTGGCTATGGTCATGTTACTGAAATTGGGCTCTGGTCATGTCAGTGAATCGTTAGCTATGGTCATGTCAGTCAATAGTGGCTATGGTCATGTCGGTGAATGAATGGTCATGTTACTGGCGCTATTTTGTTATTGAATTGAGGCTATGGTCATGTTACTGAACCCGTGGCTATGGTCATGTTACTGAATGCGTGGCTTATGGTCCTGTTATTCAATCATGGCTATGGTCATGTTACTCAACCATGTCTATGGTCATGTCAGTGAATCATGGCTATGGTCATGTTGCTGAATGGCGTAGCTATGGCATGTTATCCAAATCGTGGCTATGGTCATCTTACTCAAACGTGGCTATGGTCATCTTACTGAATCGCGGCTATGGTCATGTTACTCAATCATTAGCTATAGGTCATTTCGGTCAAACCGTGGCTATGGTCATGTAAGCTGAATTGTAAGCTATGGTCATGTATCGCCCTGAATCGTGGCTATGGTCATGTTACTGTATCGTGGATATGGTCATGTTGCTCGATGGTGGCTATGGTCATGTTACTCAATCGGCAATGGTCATGTTACTTTTCCGCTGCTATTTAAAATGTTATTTAAACCTGGTTATAGTCATGTTACTCTACCGTGGCTATGGTCAGTTACTCAATAGTGGCTATGGTCATGTTACCCAATTCCGCGTGCTATGGTCATCTTACTGAATGAATTATATGGTCATGTTACTCAATCGTGGCTATGGTCATTTTTTCAACCATGGATATGGTGTGTTACTAAATCGTAGCTATGGTCATGTTACTGAATCGCTATGGAAGAATGTTATTGAATCGTGTTCTTGGTCATGTTACTCAATTTGGATATGGTCATGTTTTTCAATCGTGCAATGGTCATGTTTGTGATTAGCTGCTATGGTCATTTTTCTTAAACCTGGTTATAGTCATGTTACTCTACCGTGGCTATGGTCATGTTACTCAATTGTGGCTATGGTCACGTTACTGAATCGTGGCTATGGTCACGTTACTGAATGTGGCTATGGTCATGGTCCTCAATCCTCAGGACTATGGTCATGTTACTCAACCGTTTTTGGGAAAAAAAACTGAATCAACGGCTATGGTATATATATAAATAAATAAAATGGGATGGAAGGAGGATAAAGGGTGAAGGACAGGGAGGAGGAGTGGCTATGGTCATGTTAACAACCGGCTATGGTCATCAAACTGAATCGGGCCAATTATGGTCATGTTACTCAATTGGGAGGCCTGGCGTATGGTCATTGTTGCTCAAGCCCGTGTCTATGGTTATGTTACTGAACCTGGCTATGGGGTCATGTCCGCTCAGGGGAGGAGCCTGGCGTCCAGGCTCCAACAGCCCAAAGAAGCCTGGTCATGCCACTCAAAAGTGGCTATGGCCGAACGTCAGTCGTGGCTATGGTCATGATACTGATCACGTCCTACGGTGATGTGGGTGAATCATGGATGGTCTATGTCCTGACTGGGAAGCGAGGCAGAATGCCCTGGTTCGCTGAATTGAGGCTATGCCAGGCATGTTGCCCAAGGGGTGGGGGGTTGCATTTCCCCAAAGAGGAAGCTATGGTTATCCACAGCCCAAAAGGAGCAGTCATGTTGCATCCCACTGAATTTTCTGGTCATGTCAGTGGATGCTGGCTATCCCATGCCAGTGAATAAGTGGGGCTTCCATGCCCAGGACCCAAGCTGCCATGGCAGAGTTAGAATGCCTGCTGGTCCCATGGTCCACCAGCCCATCGCCAATGCCTGCTGTATGGTCATGTTACCAGCAGAGGCTATGGTCATGCTGTCTCAAAAGTAGCTATGGTCATGTTGCTCCCAACACGTGGTTCTATGGTGCTGCTACTGTCCCAAGGCTATGGTCATGTTAGTCAACAGGCTGCTGTTGTCATGTTACTCAAAAGTTGCAGGATGCTGCCTGTCCCCAGCTTCCTCTATTTCATGTTGCTCAGTCTGCCTATGGTCCGTTACACACCAGGAGCAGCAGGGATGTCTGCTTCAGCATGGCTATGGGTCATGTCAGCAATCTGCCCCATGTCGCCAGCTGCAGAGGCTATGGCCTCTGTTACTGAATCACCTCCACCGATCATGTTCCTCAAACGGGCAGGCCGGTCATCTTTGAATTGTGGCTTATGCCACATGTTAATCAATCGGGGACTACGTTTTGCTCAACCGTGGCTATGGTCATGTTAGAATCCGTGCCTAAGGTCATGTCGCTGAGGGTCGTGGCTATGGTCATGTTACAGAATAGTGGATATGGTCATGTTGCTCAATCGTGGGTATTTCCACCGCTTACTCAATCAGGGCTATGGTCATGTTGCTCAACCCCCAGCCATGGTCATGTTGCTCAATCGCTGCCTCTGGTCATGTTCCTCAATTGTGGCTAAGGTCATGTTGCTGCCTCCATGGCTATGTTCATGTTAGGATTTAATCGTGGCTATGGTCATGTTACTGAATCGCGGCTATGGTCATGTTATTGAACTGTGGATATGGTCAGGTTGCTGAACCGTGTCTATTCTCATGTTACTCAATCGTGGCTATGGTCATGTTACTGAATGCCAGCTATGTTTCATGATACCCATTGCGGATATGGTCATGTCAGTGAACCGTGGCTATGGTGCACCAGCAATCGTTGCTATGGTCATGTTATTCAATCGTGACTATGGTCATGTTACTGAATCGAGGCTATGGTCATTTTATGAAACCTGGCTATGGTCATGTTACTCAACCGTGGCAATGTTCATGTTACTGAATCGATCCTATGGTCATGTTACTTAAACCTGGTTATGGTCATGTGCCTCCAACCGTGGCTATGGTCATATTAATCAATCGCTGCTATGGTCATGTTCCTCAGAAGGTAGGCTATGGTCATATTTGCTCAATCGTGGCTTTGGTCATATTACTCAATCGTGTCTATGGTCATCTTGCTCAGACGTGGCTATGGTCATGTTGCTCAATCGTTTTTATGGTCGTTACTCAATGCGTGGCTTTGGTCAGGTTGCTCAACCATGGCTATGGTCATGATGCCTTAATCGTGGCTATGTCCTGGACTTACTGAATCGAGGCTATGGTCATGGCCCATGTGTCAATCGTGGATTTGGTCATGTTGCTCAACCATGGCTATGGTCATGTCTGGCAGAATTGGCGCCTGGTCATGTCAGTGATTGTTGGCTATGCCCATGTCAGTGAATGCCTGTGGCTATGGTATGTTATTGAATCGTGGCTATGGTCATGTTACCAACCGCGGCTATGGTCATCTTACTGAATCCAGCTTATGGTCATGTTACTGAATTGTGGCTATGGTCATGCTACCTCAAAAGTGGCTATGGTCATGTTGCTCAACCGTGTCTATGGTCATGTTAGCTGAACCGTGGGGCTATGGTCATGTTACTCAATCGTTGCTGTTGTCACTGTTACTCGTGGGTTGGTATGGAGACCTACTCCAAAAGTGGCTATGGTCATGTTACTCAGTCGTGCCTTTTATGGTCATGTTACTGAATCGCGGCTATGGTGATGTCAGTGAATCATGGCTATGGTCAATTTGGTGAATCGTGGTATGGCCATGTCGTCTGAACAGAGGCTATGGTCATGTTGCTGAATCATGGCTATGATCATGTTACTCAAAGCGTCATTTATGGTCATCTTACTGAATTGTGGGTTAAATAAAATGGGTGGCCGTTAATCAATCATTGGCTAAGGGGGTATAATTGGCTCAACCTGTGGCTATCCAAGTCTCATGCTTATGTTGAATCTGCCCTAAGGTCGTTGGTGACATCATGAGTCGTGGCTATGGTCATGTTACAGAAATGTGGATATGGTCATTTTGCTCGAGGTGGGCATTTTTCATCTTACTCAATCAGTTAAATGGTAATATGTTGCTCAACTGTGGCTATGGTCATGTTGCTCAATCGTGGCTATTTTCATGTTACTGAATGGTGGCTATGGTATGTTACTGAATCGTAGCTATGGTCATTTTCATTCAATCGTGGCTATGGTCATGTTACTCAACCGTGGATTATGGGTATATTGTGAATACTGAATAGGTCGGCTATTGTCATGTTACTGAAACCTGGCTCTTTATTTGTTACTCAACCATTGGCTATGGTCATGTTACTCAATAGTGGCTATGGTCATGTTACTTAAACGTGGCTATGGTCACGTTACTGAATCAGTCTCTATGGTCATTTGGTGGAGTCAATCTTGGCTATGGTCCTGTTACTCAATTGTGGCTATGGTCATGAATTTGCTCAACAGTGTCTATGGTCATGTTGCTCAATCGTGGCTATGGTCATGTTGCTCAATCGAGCTATGGTCATGCTACAAAAAGTGGCTATGGTCATCTTACTCAGTGTGGCTATGGTCATGTTACAGAATTGACGGCTATGGTCATGTCAGTGAATCGTGGCTATGGTCATGTCAGTGAATAGTGGCTATGGTCATGTCGGTGAATCGTTGCTATGGCCATTTCGCTGAATTGAGGCTATGGTCATGTTACTGAATCGTGGCTATGGTCATATACCTCAATCGTGACTATGGTCATGTTACTGAATCGTGGCTATGGTCATGTTATTTAATCATGGCTATGGTCATGTTACTCAACCGTGGCTATGGTCATGTCAGTGAATCGTGGCTATGGTCATTTTACTGAATCGTAGCTATGGTATGTTATTGAATCGTGGCTATGGTCATGTTACTCAAACGTGGCTATGGTCATCTTACTGAATCGCAGCTATGGTCATGTTACTCATTCGTGGCTATGGTCATTTTGCTCAACCATGGCTATGGTCATGTTATTGAATCGTGGCTATGGTCATGTCGCTGAATCGTGGCTATGGTCATGTTACTGAATCGTGGATATGGTCATGTTACAGAATAGTGGATATGGTCATGTTGCTCAATCGTGGGTATTTTCATGTTACTGAATCACAGCTATGGTCATGTCAGTGAATTGTGGCTATGGTCATGTTGCTCAATCGTGGCTATGGTCATGTTGCTCAATCGTGGCTATGGTCATGTTACTCAAACGTGGCTATGGTCATCTTACTGAATCGTGGCTATGGTCATGTTATTGAATCGTGTCTATGGTCATGTCGCTGAGTCGTGGCGATGGTCATGTTACAGAATAGTGGATATGGTCATGTTGCTCAATCGTGGGTATTTTCATCTTACTCAATCGTAGCTATGGTCATGTTGCTCAACTGTGGCTATGGTCATGTTGCTCAATCGTGGCTATGGTCATGTTCCTCAATTGTGGCTAAGGTCATGTTGCTCAACCACTATGGGTCATGTTACTTAATCGTGGCTATGGTCATGTTACTGAATCGCGGCTATGGTCATGTTATTGAATTGTGGCTATGGTCAGGTTGCTGAACCGTGTCTATGATCATGTTACTCAATCGTGGCTATGGTCATGTTACTGAATCGCAGCTATGTTCATGATACTGAATTGCGGATATGGTCATGTCAGTGAATCGTGGCTATGGTCATGTTACCCAATCGTTGCTATGGTCATGTTATTCAATCATGACTATGGTCATTTTACTGAATCGAGGCTATGGTCATTTTACTGAAACCTGGCTATGGTCATGTTCCTCAACCGTGGCAATGTTCATGTTACTGAATCGATGCTATGGTCATGTTACTTAAACCTGGTTATGGTCATGTTACTCAACCGTGGCTATTGTCATATTACTCAATCGCTGCTATGGTCATGTTCCTCAATCGTAGCTATGGTCATGTTGCTCAATCGTGGCTTTGGTCATGTTACTCAATCGTTGCTATGGTCATCTTGCTCAACCGTGGCTATGGTCATGTTGCTCAATCGTTGCTATGGTCATTACTCAATCGTGGCTATGGTCATGTTGCTCAACCATGGCTATGGTCATGTTACTTAATCGTGGCTATGGTCATGTTACTGAATCGAGGCTATGGTCATGTTGCTCATTCGTGGCAATTGTCATGTTGCTGAACCGTGGCTATGGTCATGTTATTGAATCGTGGCTATGGTCATGTCGCTGAATCATGGCTATGGTCATGTTACTGAATCGTGGATATGGTCATGTTGCTAGATCGTGGCTATGGTCATGTTACTCAATCGTGGCTATGGTCGATGTTGCTCAACCATGGATATGGTCATGTTACTAAATCGTAGCTATGGTCATGTTACTGAATCGCGGCTATGGTCATGTTATTGAATCGTGGCTATGGCCATGTTACTGAATCGCTGCTATGGTCATGTTACTTAAACCTGGTTATAGTCATGTTACTCTACCGTGGCTATGGTCATGTTACTCAATAGTGGCTATGGTCACGTTACTGAATCGTGGCTATGGTCACGTTACTGAATCGTGGCTATGGTCATGGTCCTCAATCGTGGCTATGGTCATGTTACTCAACCGTGGCTATGGTCATGTTACTGAATCGCGGCTATGGTGATGTCAGTGATTCGTGGCTATGCCCATGTCAGTGAATCGTGGCTATGGTATGTTATTGAATCGTGGCTATGGTCATGTTACTCAACCGTGGCTATGGTCATCTTACTGAATCGTGGCTTATGGTCATGTTACTCAATTGTGGCTATGGTCATGTTGCTCAACCGTGTCTATGGTCATGTTACTGAACCGTGGCTATGGTCATGTTACTCAATCGTTGCTGTTGTCATGTTACTCAACCGTTGCTATGGTCATGCTACTCAAATGTGGCTATGGTCATGTTACTCAGTCGTGGCTATGGTCATGTTACTGAATCGCGGCTATGGTGATGTCAGTGAATCATGGCTATGGTCATGTCGGTGAATCGTTGCTATGGCCATGTCGCTGAATTGAGGCTATGGTCATGTTACTGAATCATGGCTATGATCATGTTACTCAGTCGTGGCTATGGTCATGTTGCTCAACTGTGGCTATGGTCATGTTGCTCAATCGTGGCTATGGTCATGTTCCTCAATTGTGGCTAAGGTCATGTTAATCAATCTTGGCTAAGGTCGTTTTGCTCAACCGTGGCTATGGTCATGTTATTGAATCGTGCCTAAGGTCATGTCGCTCATTGAATCGGTAAATTGTCATGTTGCTGAACCGTGGCTATGGTCATGTTACTGAATCACAGCTATGGTCATGTCAGTGAATCGTGGCTATGGTCATGTTGCTCAATCGTGGCTATTTTCATGTTACTGAATCGTGGCTATGGTCACGTTACTGAATCGTAGCTATGGTCATGGTCGTCAATCGTGGCTAAGGTCATGTTACTCAACCGTGGCTAAGGTTATGTTACTGAATAGCGGCTATTGTCATGTTACTGAAACCTGGCTATGGTCTTGTTACTCAACCGTGGCTATGGTCATGTTACTCAATAGTGGCTATGGTCATGTTACTGAAACGTGGCTATGGTCACGTTACTGAATCGTACCTATGGTCATGGTAGTCAATCTTGGCTATGGTCATGTCAGTGAATCGTGGCTATGGTCATGTTACTGAATTGTGGCTATGGTTTGTTATTGAATCGTGGCTATGGTCATGTTACTCAACCGTGGCTATGGTCATGTTACTGAATCGTGGCTTATGGTCCTGTTACTCAATTGTGGCTATGGTCATGTTGCTCAACCGTGTCTATGGTCATGTTGCTCAATCGTGGCTATGGTCATGTTGCTCAATCGTAGCTATGGTCATGCTACTCAAAAGTGGCTATGGTCATCTTACTCAGTCGTGGCTATGGTCATGTTACAGAATTGCGGCTCTGGTCATGTCAGTGAATCGTGGCTATGGTCATGTCAGTGAATAGTGGCTATGGTCATGTCGGTGAATCGTTGCTATGGCCATTTCGCTGAATTGAGGCTATGGTCATGTTACTGAATCGTGGCTATGGTCATGTTATTTAATCATGGCTATGGTCATGTGACTCAACCGTGGCTATGGTCATGTCAGTGAATCGTGGCTATGGTCATTTTACTGAATCGTAGCTATGGCATGTTATTGAATCGTGGCTATGGTCATGTTACTCAAACGTGGCTATGGTCATCTTACTGAATCGCGGCTATGGTCATGTTACTCAATCGTGGCTATGGTCATTTTGCTCAACCGTGGCTATGGTCATGTTATTGAATCGTGGCTATGGTCATGTCGCTGAATCGTGGCTATGGTCATGTTACTGAATCATGGATATGGTCATGTTGCTCGATCGTGGCTATGGTCATGTTACTCAATCATGGCTATGGTCGATGTTGCTCAACCATGGATATGGTCATGTTACTAAATAGTAGCTATGGTCATGTTACTGAATCGCGGCTATGGTCATGTTATTGAATCGTGGCTATGGTCATGTTACTCAATCGTGGATATGGTCATGTTACTCAATCGTGGCAATGGTCATGTTACTGATTCGCTGCTATGGTCATGTTACTTAAACCTGGTTATAGTCATGTTACTCTACCGTGGCTATGGTCATGTTACTCAATAGTGGCTATGGTCACTTTACTGAATCGTGGCTATGGTCACGTTACTGAATCGTGGCTATGGTCATGGTCCTCAGTCGTGGCTATGGTCATGTTACTCAACCGTGGCTATGGTCATGTTACTGAATCGCGGCTATGGTGATGTCAGTGATTCGTGGCTATGCCCATGTCAGTGAATCGTGGCTATGGTATGTTATTGAATCGTGGCTATGGTCATGTTACTCAACCGTGGCTATGGTCATCTTACTGAATTGTGGCTTATGGTCATGTTACTCAATTGTGGCTATGGTCATGTTGCTCAACCGTGTCTATGGTCATGTTACTGAACCGTGCCTATGGTCATGTTACTCAATCGTTGCTGTTGTCATGTTACTCAACCGTTGCTATGGTCATGCTACTCAAAAGTGGCTATGGTCATGTTACTCAGTCGTGGCTATGGTCATGTTACTGAATCGCGGCTATGGTGATGTCAGTGAATCATGGCTCTGGTCATGTCGGTGAATCGTTGCTATGGCCATGTCGCTGAATTGAGGCTATGGTCATGTTACTGAATCATGGCTATGATCATGTTACTCAAACGTGTCTATGGTCATCTTACTGAATTGTGGCTTATGGTCATGTTAATCAATCTTGGCTAAGGTCGTTTTGCTCAACCGTGGCTATGGTCATGTTATTGAATCGTGCCTAAGGTCATGTCGCTCATTCGTGGCAATTGTCATGTTGCTGAACCGTGGCTATGGTCATGTTACTGAATCACAGCTATGGTCATGTCAGTGAATCGTGGCTATGGTCATGTTGCTCAATCGTGGCTATTTTCATGTTACTGAATCGTGGCTATGGTCACGTTACTGAATGGTGTAGCTATGGTCATGGTCGTCAATCCACGTGGCTAAGGTCATATTTACTCAAGCCCGTGGCTAAGGTTATGTTACTGAATAGCGGCTATTGTCATGTTACTGAAACCTGGCTATGGTCTTGTTACTCAACTGTGGCTATGGTCATGTTACTCAATAGTGGCTATGGTCATGTTACTGAAACGTGGCTATGGTCACGTTACTGAATCGTACCTATGGTCATGGTAGTCAATCTTGGCTATGGTCATGTCAGTGAATCGTGGCTATGGTCATGTTACTGAATTGTGGCTATGGTTTGTTATTGAATCGTGGCTATGGTCATGTTACTCAACCGTGGCTATGGTCATGTTACTGAATCGTGGCTTATGGTCCTGTTACTCAATTGTGGCTATGGTCATGTTGCTCAACCGTGTCTATGGTCATGTTGCTCAATCGTGGCTATGGTCATGTTGCTCAATCGTAGCTATGGTCATGCTACTCAAAAGTGGCTATGGTCATCTTACTCAGTCGTGGCTATGGTCATGTTACAGAATTGCGGCTCTGGTCATGTCAGTGAATCGTGGCTATGGTCATGTCAGTGAATAGTGGCTATGGTCATGTCGGTGAATCGTTGCTATGGCCATTTCGCTGAATTGAGGCTATGGTCATGTTACTGAATCGTGGCTATGGTCATGTTACTGAATCGTGGCTATGGTCATGTTATTTAATCATGGCTATGGTCATGTTACTCAACCGTGGCTATGGTCATGTCAGTGAATCGTGGCTATGGTCATTTTACTGAATCGTAGCTATGGCATGTTATTGAATCGTGGCTATGGTCATGTTACTCAAACGTGGCTATGGTCATTTTGCTCAACCGTGGCTATGGTCATGTTATTGAATCGTGGCTATGGTCATGTCGCTGAATCGTGGCTATGGTCATGTTACTGAATCGTGGATATGGTCATGTTGCTCGATCGTGGCTATGGTCATGTTACTCAATCGTGGCTATGGTCGATGTTGCTCAACCATGGATATGGTCATGTTACTGAATCGCGGCTATGGTCATGTTATTGAATCGTGGCTATGGTCATGTTACTCAATCGTGGATATGGTCATGTTACTCAATCGTGGCAATGGTCATGTTACTGATTCGCTGCTATGGTCATGTTACTTAAACCTGGTTATAGTCATGTTACTCTACCGTGGCTATGGTCATGTTACTCAATAGTGGCTATGGTCACGTTACTGAATCGTGGCTATGGTCACATTACTGAATCGTGGCTATGGTCATGGTCCTCAATCGTGGCTATGGTCATGTTACTCAACCGTGGCTATGGTCATGTTACTGAATCATGACTATGGTGATGTCAGTGATTCATGGCTATGCCATATCAGTGAATCGTGGCTATGGTATGTTATTGAATCGTGGCTATGGTCATGTTACTCAACCGTGGCTATGGTCATCTTACTGAATCGTGGCTTATGGTCATGTTACTCAATTGTGGCTATGGTAATGTTGCTCAATTATTATTATTATTATTATTATTATTTATTTCTTAGCAGACGCCCTTATCCAGGGCGACTTACAATTGTTACAAGATATCACATTATACATTATTTCACATTATACAGATATCACATTATTTTACATACAATTACCCATATATACAGTTGGGTTTTTACTGGAGCAATCTAGGTAAAGTACCTTGCTCAAGGGTACAACAGCAGTGTCCCCACTGGGGATTGAACCCACAACCCTCGGTCCAGAGTCCAGAGCCCTAACCACTACTACACGCTCAACCGTGTCTATGGTCATGTTACTGAACCGTGGCTATGGTCATGTTACTCAATCGTTGCTGTTGTCATGTTACTCAACCGTTGCTATGGTCATGCTACTCAAAAGTGGCTATGGTCATGTTACTCAGTCGTGGCTATGGTCATGTTACTGAATCGCGGCTATGGTGATGTCAGTGAATCATGGCTATGGTCATGTCGGTGAATCGTTGCTATGGCCATGTCGCTGAATTGAGGCTATGGTCATGTTGCTCAATCGTGGGTATTTTCATGTTACTCAATCGTGGCTATGGTCATGTTGCTCAACTGTGGCTATGGTCATGTTGCTCAATCGTGGCTATGGTCATGTTCCTCAATTGTGACTAAGGTCATGTTGCTCAACCATGGCTATGGTCATGTTACTTAATCGTAGCTATGGTCATGTTACTGAATCGCGGCTATGGTCATGTTATTGAATTGTGGCTATGGTCAGGTTGCTGAACCGTGTCTATGGTCATGTTACTCAATCGTGGCTATGGTCATGTTACTGAATCGCAGCTATGTTCATGATACTGAATTGCGGATATGGTCATGTCAGTGAATCGTGGCTATGGTCATGGTCCTCAATCGTGGCTATGGTCATGTTACTCAACCGTGGCTATGGTCATGTTACTGAATCGCGGCTATGGTGATGTCAGTGATTCGTGGCTATGCCCATGTCAGTGAATCGTGGCTATGGTATGTTATTGAATCGTGGCTATGGTCATGTTACTCAACCGTGGCTATGGTCATCTCACTGAATCGTGGCTATGGTATGTTATTGAATCGTGGCTAAGGTCATGTTGCTCAACCATGGCTATGGTCATGTTACTTAATCGTGGCTATGGTCATGTTACTGAATCGCGGCTATGGTCATGTTATTGAATTGTGGCATGGTCAGGTTGCTGAACCGTGTCTATGGTCATGTTACTCAATCGTGGCTATGGTGTATTACTGAATCGCAGCTATGTTGTGATACTGAATTGCGGATATGGTCATGTCAGTGAATCGTGGCTATGGTCATGTTACCCAATCGTTGCTATGGTCATGTTACTCAATCGTGACTATGGTCATGTTACTGAATCGAGGCTATGGTCATTTTACTGAAACCTGGCTATGGTCATGTTACTCAACCGTGGCAATGTTCATGTTACTGAATCGATGCTATGGTCATGTTACTTAAACCTGGTATGGTCATGTTACTCAACCGTGGCTATGGTCATATTACTCAATCGCTGCTATGGTCATGTTCCTCAATCGTAGCTATGGTCATGTTGCTCAATCGTGGCTTTGGTCATGTTACTCAATCGTGGCTATGGTCATCTTGCTCAACCGTGGCTATGGTCATGTTGCTCAATCGTTGCTATGGTCGTTACTCAATCGTGGCTTTGGTCATGTTGCTCAACCATGGCTATGGTCATGTTACTTAATCGTGGCTATGGTCATGTTACTGAATCGAGGCTATGGTCATGTTGCTCATTCGTGGCAATTGTCATGTTGCTGAACCGTGGCTATGGTCATGTTACTGAATCACAGCTATGGTCATGTCAGTGAATCGTGGCTATGGTCATGTTGCTCAATCGTGGCTATTTTCATGTTACTGAATCGTGGCTATGGTCACGTTACTGAATCGTAGCTATGGTCATGGTCGTCAATCGTGGCTATGGTCATGTTACTCAACCGTGGCTATGGTTATGTTACTGAATAGCGGCTATAGTCATGTTACTGAAACCTGGCTATGGTCTTGTTACTCAACCGTGGCTATGGTCATGTTACTCAATAGTGGCTATGGTCATGTTACTGAAACGTGGCTATGGTCACGTTACTGAATCGTACCTATGGTCATGGTAGTCAATCTTGGCTATGGTCATGTCAGTGAATCGTGGCTATGGTCATGTTACTGAATTGTGGCTATGGTTTGTTATTGAATCGTGGCTATGGTCATGTTACTCAACCGTGGCTATGGTCATGTTACTGAATAAATGGCTTATGGTCCTGTTACTCAATTGTGGCTATGGTCATGTTGCTCAACCGTGTCTATGGTCATGTTGCTCAATCGTGGCTATGGTCATGTTGCTCAATCGTAGCTATGGTCATGCTACTCAAAAGTGGCTATGGTCATCTTACTCAGTCGTGGCTATGGTCATGTTACAGAATTGCGGCTATGGTCATGTCAGTGAATCGTGGCTATGGTCATGTCAGTTAACAGTGGCTATGGTCATGTCGGTGAATCGTTGCTATGGCCATTTCGCTGAATTGAGGCTATGATCATGTTACTGAATCGCGGCTATGGTCATATACCTCAATCGTGACTATGGTCATGTTACTGAATCGTGGCTATGGTCATGTTATTTAATCATGGCTATGGTCATGTTACTCAACCGTGGCTATGGTCATGTCAGTGAATCGTGGCTATGGTCATTTTACTGAATCGTAGCTATGGTATGTTATTGAATCGTGGCTATGGTCATGTTACTCAAACGTGGCTATCGTCATCTTACTGAATCGCAGCTATGGTCATGTTACTCAATCGTGGCTATGGTCATTTTGCTCAACCGTGGCTATGGTCATGTTATTGAATCGTGGCTATGGTCATGTCGCTGAATCGTGGCTATGGTCATGTTACTGAATCGTGGATATGGTCATGTTACAGAATAGTGGATATGGTCATGTTGCTCAATCGTGGGTATTTTCATGTTACTCAATCGTGGCTATGGTCATGTTGCTCAACTGTGGCTATGGTCATGTTGCTCAACTGTGGCTATGGTCATGTTGCTCTATCGTGGCTATGGTCATGTTCCTCAATTGTGGCTAAGGTCATGTTGCTCAACCATGGCTATGGTCATGTTACATAATCGTGTCTATGGTCATGTTACTGAATCGCGGCTATGGTCATGTTATTGAATTGTGGCTATGGTCAGGTTGCTGAACCGTGTCTATGGTCATGTTACTCAATCGTGGCTATGGTCATGTTACTGAATCGCAGCTATGTTCATGATACTGAATTGCGGATATGGTCATGTCAGTGAATCGTGACTATGGTCATGGTCCTCAATCGTGGCTATGGTCATGTTACTCAACCGTGGCTATGGTCATGTTACTGAATCGCGGCTATGGTGATGTCAGTGATTCGTGGCTATGCCCATGTCAGTGAATCGTGGCTATGGTAGTTATTGAATCGTGGCAATGGTCATGTTACTCAACCGTGGCTATGGTCATCTTACTGAATCGTGGCTATGGTATGTTATTGAATCGTGGCTAAGGTCATGTTGCTCAACTATGGCTATTGTCATGTTACTTAATCGTGGCTATGGTCATGTTACTGAATCGCGGCTATGGTCATGTTATTGAATTGTGGCTATGGTCAGGTTGCTGAACCGTGTCTATGGTCATGTTACTCAATCGTGGCTATGGTCATGTTACTGAATCGCAGCTATGTTCATGATACTGAATTGCGGATATGGTCATGTCAGTGAATCGTGGCTATGGTCATGTTACCCAATCGTTGCTATGGTCATGTTATTCAATCGTGACTATGGTCATGTTACTGAATCGAGGCTATGGTCATTTTACTGAAACCTGGCTATGGTCATGTTACTCAACCGTGGCAATGTTCATGTTACTGAATCGATGCTATGGTCATGTTACTTAAACCTGGTTATGGTCATGTTACTCAACCGTGGCTATGGTCATATTACTCAATCGCTGCTATGGTCATGTTCCTCAATCGTAGCTATGGTCATGTTGCTCAATCGTGGCTTTGGTCATGTTACTCAATCGTGGCTATGGTCATCTTGCTCAACCGTGGCTATGGTCATGTTGCTCAATCGTTGCTATGGTCGTTACTCAATCGTGGCTTTGGTCATGTTGCTCAACCATGGCTATGGTCATGTTACTTAATCGTGGCTATGGTCATGTTACTGAATCGAGGCTATGGTCATGCTGCTCATTCGTGGCAATTGTCATGTTGCTGAACCGTGGCTATGGTCATGTTACTGAATCACAGCTATGGTCATGTCAGTGAATCGTGGCTATGGTCATGTTGCTCAATCGTGGCTATTTTCATGTTACTGAATCATTGGCTATGGTCCGTTACTGAATCGTAGCTATGGTCATGGTCGTCAATCATGGCTATGGTCATGTTACTCAACCGTGGCTATGGTTATGTTACTGAATAGCGGCTATAGTCATGTTACTGAAACCTGGCTATGGTCTTGTTACTCAACCGTGGCTATGGTCATGTTACTCAATAGTGGCTATGGTCATGTTACTGAAACGTGGCTATTGTCACGTTACTGAATCGTACCTATGGTCATGGTAGTCAATCTTGGCTATGGTCATGTCAGTGAATCGTGGCTATGGTCATGTTACTGAATTGTGGCTATGGTTTGTTATTGAATCGTGGCTATGGTCATGTTACTCAACCGTGGCTATGGTCATGTTACTGAATCGTGGCTTATGGTACTGTTACTCAATCGTGGCTATGGTCATGTTGCTCAACTGTGGCTATGGTCATGTTGCTCAATCGTGGCTATGGTCATGTTGCTCAATCGTGGCTATGGTCATGTTACTCAAACGTGGCTATGGTCATCTTACTGAATCGTGGCTATGGTCATGTTATTGAATCGTGTCTAAGGTCATGTCGCTGAGTCGTGGCGATGGTCATGTTACAGAATAGTGGATATGGTTATGTTGCTCAATCGTGGGTATTTTCATCTTACTCAATCGTGGCTATGGTCATGTTGCTCAACTGTGGCTATGGTCATGTTGCTCAATCGTGGCTATGGTCATGTTCCTCAATTGTGGCTAAGGTCATGTTGCTCAACCATGGCTATGGTCATGTTACTTAATCGTGGCTATGGTCATGTTACTGAATCGCGGCTATGGTCATGTTATTGAATTGTGGCTATGGTCAGGTTGCTGAACCGTGTCTATGGTCATGTTACTCAATCGTGGCTATGGTCATAAGAACATAAGAACATAAGAAAGTTTACAAACGAGAGGAGGCCATTCAGCCCATCTTGCTCGTTTGGTTGTTAGTAGCTTATTGATCCCAGAATCTCATCAAGCAGCTTCTTGAAGGATCCCAGGGTGTCAGCTTCAACAACATTACTGGGGAGTTGGTTCCAGACCCTCACAATTCTCTGTGTAAAAAAGTGCCTCCTATTTTCTGTTCTGAATGCCCCTTTATCTAATCTCCATTTATGACCCCTGGTCCTTTTTTCTTTTTTCAAGTCAAAGAAGTCCCCCGGGTTGACATTGTCTATACCTTTTAGGATTTTGAATGTTTTGAATCAGATCGCCGCGTAGTCTTCTTTTTGTTCAAGACTGAATAGATTCAATTCTTTTAGCCTGTCTGCATACGACATGCCTTTTAAACCCGGGATAATTCTGGTTGCTCTTCTTTTGCACTCTTTAGAGCAGCAATATCCTTTTGTAACGAGGTGACCAGAACTGAACACAATATTCTAGGTGAGGTCTTACTAATGCATTGTAGAGTTTTAACATTACTTCCCTTGATTTAAATTCAACACTTCTCACAATATATCCAAGCATCTTGTTAGCCTTTTATAGCTTCCCCACATTGTCTAGATGAAGACATTTCTGAGTCAACATAAACTCCTAGGTCTTTTCATAGTTCCTTCTTCAATTTCACTATCTCCCATATTATATTTATAATGAACATTTTTATTGCCTGCATGCAATACTTTACACTTTCTCTATTAAATTTCATTTGCCATGTGTCTGCCCAATTTTGAATGCGGGTCTAGATCATTTGAATGACCTTTGCTGCTTCAACAGTGTCTGCCACTCCTCCTATTTTTGTGTCGTCTGCAAATTTAACGAGTTTGCTTACTATATCAGAGTCTAAATCATTAATGTAGATTAGGAATAGCAGAGGACCTAATACTGATCCCTGTGGTACACCACTGGTTACCTCACTCCATTTGAGGTTTCTCCTCTAATCAGTACTTTCTGTTTTCTACATATTAACCACCCCTAATCCATGTGCATGCATTTCCTTGAATCCTACTGCGTTCAGTTTGAGAATTAATCTTTTATCACGGGACTTTGTCAAAAGCTTTCTGAAATCTAAATAGACCATGTCGTATGCTTTACAGTTGTCCATTTTCAATGTTGCATCCTCAAAAAGTCAAGTAGGTTAGTTAGACATGATCTCCTTTCCTAAAACCATGCTGGCTGTCACCCAGGATATTGTTACCATATAGGTAATTTTCCATTTGGATCTTATTATAGTTTCCATAAGTTTACATATAAAGAAGTCAGGCTTATTGGTCTGTAGTTACCTGGTTCAGTTTTGTCTCCCTTTTTTGTGGATCGGTATACGTTTGCTATTTTCCAGTCTGTCGGTACAACCCCTGTGTCAAGAGACTGTTGCATGATCTTGGTTAGCGGTTTGTAAATAACTTCTTTCATTTCTTTGAGTACTATTGGGAGGATCTCATCCGCCCAGGGATTTGTTTATTTTAGAGCTCCTAGTCCCTTTAACACTTCTGCCTCTGTTATGCTAAAGTTATTTAAAACTGGATAGGAACAGGTCGACATGTGGGGCATGTTGTCCCGTGTCCTCCTTTGTAAAAATCTGTGAAAAGTAATCATTTAATATATTTGCTATTTTTTTTTTTTTCTTCATCTATGATTTTGCCATTTGTGTCTCTTAGACATTTAACCTCCTCTTTGAATGTTCTCTTGCTGTTATAATATTGGAAAAACATTTTGGAATTGGTTTTAGCCCTGTGACAAAGAGAGTGAATTCTTGTTTTAGATCTCCCTTCCGACGGTGAGGGCACTGGGAGGAGGGAGGCAACCCCGCGGTGCGCAACGTCACAGACCCGGTCGGGAAGCGCAGTGGCAATCACGCATTGGCTGACGGCGGTTGCCCTCGCTGACCAATGGGGACGGGACGGGGCGTACAAAAGGGGGCGTGGCCCGGGGTTCTGTTCCTTCTGGCAAGGTACAGTGCGTGAGAGACAGAGAGAGAAACGAGCAGGGAAACAGAGGAAGGGTTTTGAAGACGGTCGTCTTTGCTGTGTGGACTTTGCTAACCCATCTGTTCTTTGTATTTTAGAGCACTAACGGGGCGCTCCGGGGATTCGGATGAGCGACATTACCCGGAAGTGCTGGTTTTGTTACCCCCGTGTTTTCCCGTTCCTGGATTACAAAAGGAAGACAGACTGTTTTTGTTGTTTGTTTATTTGGGACTGCAACCCCGTTTCTCTTTATGTTGTCGGGTTACACATCGTTGTGTACCCCGGCGGCCCTATTGTTTATTTGTCCCTATTATTTTTGAGTGCGTTATAAAACGGTTTTTTAGGAAATAAAACCCAAGCGCTTAAGTGAAAAAAGGACTGGAGTCTGTCATTTTACACCACACCATCGGTCAACCCTGTCACGTGGTGTCAGAAGAGGATGGACCCAACCACTTTGTCGGCGATCCTGGGCGTTGGACAGCCGGAGGAGGCTGAGGAACGGAGGAGAGGGAGGAGATACACGGCTCTTATCGAGAGGGTCGGGATGGGATGACGTCAGCGGCGACGTGGGTCTTGGTTGCCCGAAGGCCCGGGCCCAGAAATGACGGTGGAGGAGACCCGAGGCCTACCTTGTAGCCTTTTGAACGGACATACCACTGCAGCATGGCCGGGAGTACTGGGTGAGTCAACTGGTCCCTGCTTGATCGGGAAGCACAAGCAGCGCATCGGGCCATGACTGACGCACGATGCCGCCCAGTATGACCTGGGTTAGCAGGCTATCCTCCGCTGCCTCAATATCACGGGGACTCCATGGTCAATTCGGTGCCCGCGACTCCAACACCCGCCCAGGGTGGTAAACAGCAATTATGCGACCACATGAGTAATGGCTGAACCCCAGTCAGAAAACCGGATTCAGATGGGGAGGCCATTGTGATGGAACAATTCTGCCATGTGGTCGGGCTGAGACGCAGGCATACGCTCGGCATAACCCTACGACGCTGGAGCAGGCCGTGGCGAGCCGAGAACTACGAGGACTCCCTGGTGTCCGCCCGAACCACCTGCTGGACTGCCCCTCCCTCCGCTGCCAAAGGACCGCCGTCGAACCCTTTTCCGGACCCAGGGCCGTCAGATCACTGGCCCTGTCGGGCCACCCGCCCCTTACAATGGAGGCAGAGGTTGGCCCCAGCTGGGTAGAATGGTTCCCCTGCCCCGCTGTCATACCAGCAGGGACAAATATGTACCGCCTTTACCCCTCTGCCCCACCCGTCTGTTTTAGGTGCCAGCAGCGGGACACATTGCCAGATACTGCCCGGCGGCCATGGAGTGCGACGTGGCTGCGTGTCACCTGGCGTCTGAGACAGGTAGGAAATGGGGAAATGGTCGGGAGGGCCCGTGTATGGTTGATGTTGTATTGGGAATGTGAACACCCACGCATTAGTGGACACAGGGTGTGAGCAAACTTTAATTCGAACAGCTCTCCTTGGCGGTATGTGGCAGCCACAAGGCCAGGTGGCAATCTCCTGTATCCATGGGGATGCGACATACCCCACTCTAAAAGTATATTTATCGGTAGGCCCGATAAAGCGCCACCTAGTAGTGGGGGTGGCCGAAAAGTTACCACATCCAGTTATTCTGGGTCGAGACTGGCGCAATATAAAGATTTAGTGAAATATCGGCAGCCTCGACCACACGGTAGACACGCAGACCCCGGGGAAGGGAAGTAAGTGGTACTGTTTTCCCTTCCATACAGAGCTGTTTTCCACTTTTTCGTCCTAGAAAACACGCAAGGAGAGACGGAAGGAAAAGTGGGAAGGCGATCGATAAGACACGGTTGGGGTCTGGCGGGAGAAGGTGCTGATGGTCCCAAACGTCAATCGAGGGAGTCGGAACGCAGTGTGACCGGGCGAGCGAGGTTACTGGACCCTCGAGGGTAGAGACTGCTCAGCCCTGTCAATATCCCGGACGTGTGGGCCTCAAAGCGGACCTAGTGTGGGCAGAACAACGACCCCACACTGGTGCACGCTTGGGAACAGGTCCGTCTATTGAGGGTAAGGATGTTGACGGCATTGGGACGCTGGTATATCCATTTCGTGGTAGAGGGCACTTGCTTTATAGAGTAAACCCAGCCCGGCACAGGACAGCCTGTCAAACAGTTGATGGTTCCCCGTCCTGTCGACCAGAGGTCATGAGGCTGGCGCATGACGTCCCCTTGCAGGACATCTTGGCGTGGACAAGACGAGGGACCGAATACTGGCTCGATTTACTGGGCAGGGCTCTACACCAAGTGGCGAAATATGTAGCTAGCTGCCCAGAATGTCAGAGAGTAGCACCGGGTCGAGTGCGCCCGCCCCTCTGGTCCCCTGCCTATTATCTCCACTCCCTTTGAATGCGTTGCAATGGACATAGTTGGGCCAGTGCTGCCTTCTGATTCGGTACACGCACATATTAGTGATGGTGGATTATGCAACGCGGTACCCGGAAGCAGTTCCACAGGTCCACTAGTGCCACTGCAATTGCGAAAGAGTTAAGTCAGATTATGGCTAGGGTAGGGATCCCAAAAGAAATACTGACTGATCATGGAACAAAACTTCTTGTCGAAAACGCTACAGCAGGTGTACAAAATTTAAAATACGTCCCATTAGGACATCCGTTTATCATCCCCAAACGGATGGGCTGGTGGAACGTTTTTAACCAAACATTGAAGCAAATGTTGAAACGGTTTGTGAGTCAGGAGCAGAAACATTGGGCTACCCTTCTTCCTTACCTACTCTTCGCAGAGGAGAGAGGTGCCTCAGAGCTCAACGGGTTTTCCCCCTTCGAGCTATTATATGGCCCGGCAGCCACGGGCATCCTCGACCTGTTGAGAAGGTTGGGAAGAAACACAAGGGCTCCTCTAAAAATGTAGTGCAGCATGTGCTCTACTACCGTGATCGCTTTGATTTAATTGGTCGACTGGCTCAGGACAATCTCAGATCGGCTCAACATCGCAACAGCGGCATTACAATACCAATGCAATTCGAACCTTTCGGCCAGGAGATAAAGTAATGCTGCTTCTTCCATCATTGGAATCGAAACCGTGCTAAATGGCAGGGGCCATATGAGGTGATACGGGCCATAGGATTAGTGAATTATGAAATTAGACAGCCCGATCGCCGAAATAAAACAGAAATCTATCATGTCAATTTGTTAAAGCCCTGGAAGGCAAGGGAGGTCTTATTCATAGCCCCAGGCGAGATGGAGGATGACTTAGGACCCTGTATAGAGACCCCTAGCCCCAGCCAGATTTCAATGGGGGAAACAGTTACTTCCAGATCAGCAAGTAGAATTGCGTAGAAGTTGATTGGGAAATTTGGGGATGTGTTTTCTGGCGTGCCCGGCAGAACTAACTTACCAAATATGCTGTTATTACTCCGCCAGGGTCACTGTTCGGGAGAGGCCCCACGGATCCCAGAAAGCCGGGCGGAGTGGCGTCCAGAACGAGGTGAGGCGATGCTTGAACTTGGGGTCATTGAGCCTTCCAGAAGCGAGTGGTGCAGTCCTATTGTTATAGTGGCCAAGAAGGGCGGCACTAATCGCTTCTGTGTCGATTTTGAAAAGGTCAATACTATCGCTAAGTTCGACGCCTACCCCATGCCTCGGATCGATGAACTTCTCGACCGACTGGGGACGGCCGGTTTATCTCAACTTTGGACCTGTGAAAGGATATTGGCAGATCCCTTTAACCCGCGATTCATGTGAAAACGGCATTTTCAACTCCGGATGGTCTGTTCCATTTTAAAACCATGCCGTTTGGGTTACATGGTGCGCCCGCCGCCTTTCAGAGACTGATGGGACGAGGTGTTACATCCCCATCGTGAGTATGCTGCAGCTTATATTGACGATGTGGTGATATATAGCTCCACCTGGAGAGCATGTAATTCGACTTGCAGCCGTCCTTCAGTCTCTGAGGGCTGCCCGACTGACAGCCAACCTAAAAAATGTGCGTTTGCTAAATCTGAAACTCAGTACTTAGGATTTATCATGGGAAACGGACAGGTGAAACCCGTAGCCACCAAAGTCCAGGCTTTGGTGACGCCGGCGGTCCCCAAAACTAAATCCCAGGTGAGGTCACTGTTAGGATTGGCCGGTTATTACCGCCGCTTTTATCCCAGTATGCCACCGTGGTCGATCCTCTGGTGAACCTCACTAAGAAAAGTGCGCCAAATTTAGTCAAGTGGTCAGAAGAGTGTCAGGGAGCGTTTGAGACCATTGCGCAAACTGTGCCAGGCTCCCTGCGCTAATATTACCAGACTTTAGCAAGATTCCTCCTCCATACTGACGCGTCAGAGGTTGGTTTGGGGCGGTCTTGTCCCAGAGGGTTAACGGGTGGAGCACCCATTCTTTACATCAGCAAAAAATGCTTCCTAGGGAGCGCAATTACTCGGTTGTGGAGAAGGAGTGCTTGGCCATTAAATGGGCGACTCACTCCCTCAGATATTACTTACTGGGACATTCATTTGATCTAGTCACAGACCACGCCCCACTCAGATGGTTAAGCACTATGAAGGATAGCAATGCCCGGATAACTCGTGGTATTTGGCATTGCAGCCTTACATGTATCGTATGGTACATCGTGCAGGAAAGATCACCAAAATGCGGATTATTTTTCCGGGGGGGGAGTAATGGGTTTAGTAGGTTTGGCGAGTGTTCCTTCGGCTCCACTCTGAGCGGTGGGATATGTGACAAAGAGAGAGTGAATTCTTGTTTTAGATCTCCCTTCCGACCGGTGAGGGCACTGGGGAGGAGGGCAGGCAGAGCATGCCAGCGCAACGTCACAGACCCGGTCGGAAGCGCAGTGGCAATCACGCATTGGCTGGACGGCGGTTGCCCTCGCTTGACCAATGGGACGGGACGGGGGCGTAAAAAGGGGCGTGGCCGGGGTCTGTTCCTTCTGGCAAGGTACAGTGCGTGTGAGACAGAGAGAGAGAAACGAAGCAGGGAAACAGAGGAAGGGTTTTTGAAGACGGGTCGTCTTTGCTGTGTGGACTTTTGCTAACCCATCTGTTCTTTGTATTTTAGAGCACTAACGGGACGCTCCGGGATTTACGGCGGAGCGCTACCGAAGTGCTGGTTTTGTTACCCCGTGTTTTCCCCGTTCCTGGATTACAAAGGAAGACAGACTGTTTTTGTTGTTTGTTTATTTGGGACTGCAACCCCGTTTCTCTTTATATTTGTCGGGTTACATCGTTGTGTACCCGGCCCCTATTGTTTATTTGTCCCTATTATTTTTTGAGTGAGTTTGGTAACCGGTTTTTAAGGAAATAAACCCAAGCGCTTAATTGAAAAAGGACTGAGTCTGTCATTTTACACCACACCATCGGTCAACCCTGTCACAGCCCCCCTTTAGCAATATTGATTTCTATCTCTCTCTTGGCCTTTCTAACTTCCTTTTTGACTTGTGTTTGCAGTTCAAGTACTCTTTCTGTGTGCTTTGTTTTGGTCCCTTTTAAACGCTCTGTAAAGTGCCTTTTTTCGCTGAATATTTTTTTTAATTGATCTATTAAACCATTTTGGCCATTTGTTTTAGATTTAGATTTTGTCTACTTTTGGGATGTAATTGTTTTGTGCCTCTAGTACTACATTTTAAAAGACAGCCACCTTTTTCTGTGGATGTTTTCTCTTTTACTCAATCTACTTCTGTTAGTCTCCATTTCATACCTTCATAGTTTGCTTTTTCTAAAATTAAACCTTAGCTTTAGTCATTACTTTGGGGTTTTAAAAATATTTCAAATGAGACGATGTTGTGGTCTGAGTTTGCCAATGGCTCTCTGACCTCTGTTTTAGTTATTCTGTCTTCATTATTTGAAAAGACTCAATCAAGGCATGCCTCCCCTCTAGTCGGTGCCTTGACAAATTCGTTAGGAAGTCAGTCATTGTCATTTCCACCATTTCAATTTCGTCCGTCGTGCCCCCATTGGGTTTCCCATTTTTATGGGGAAGTTGAAATCCCCCATTAGTATGGCTTCTCCTTTTCTACACGCATTTCTAATGTCATTGTACAACAGGGATTATTTTGCTCAGCGTCTGAATTTGGTCTATAGCATGCTCCTATTATTATGCCCTTTGAATTTGTGTCCATTATTCTGGACCCATATTGATTCTGCATTGTTTTCTTTGTCCTGATTTAACACCTGGGCTTCAAGGCTATTTCTTATGTCAGCGCTACCCCTCCGCCTCTTCTGTCCTGCCTGTCTTTCCTATACAGTGTGTACCCACTGATATTATATTCTGTCTCCATCACTCTCAGACAACCAAGTTTCTGTAACACCTATCACATCGTAGTTACTTATTTAGCAGTAGCTTCCAAGTTCTAACATTTTGTTTCTGAGACTTCTAGCATTAAGATAAATACATTTAATAGTGGTCTTACCTGAGTTGTTGCCCTTGTTTTGATGTAGTCTCCCCTTGTTTTTTTTTTTTCTCCCCCTTCCTTTCTAGTTTAAATGCTTCTGTACCGCCTGAAGGATCCTTTCTCCGAGTAGATTGGTTCCCTTTCTGTTTAAGTGCAGTCCGTCCCACCTGTATAGATAGTCCTTGTTGTAGAAAGTGCTCCAATGTTCAAGAAAGGTGAAGCCTTCCTGTGTACACCACGATTTCAGCCATGCATTTTGATTTTGTATTTCCAGCTGTCCATATGGTCCTTTGCAAGGCGCCCGGCAGTATCCCAGAAAATACCACAGTTTTGGTCTTGTCTTTAATTTCCTTCCTAGCTCTCTGAATTTGTTCTGGGGATCTTGGCCTGTCTCTTCCAATGTTGTTTGTACCAATGGGACGACTACTACGGGTCATCTCCAGTTCGTTCTAGGAGCCTGTCCACGTTCTCAGTGATGTGCTTGACAGAGGCTCCTGGAAGGCAGCACACTGTTGTAGTAAGGGGTCCAAACTGCGAAACTGAACTTACTGTGTTTCTCAGTATGGAGTCCCCAACAATCATGACCTCCCTTCTTTTGCTGGCTGGTCAGCACTGTTTATAGGGTCCTGGGTGTTGTTTCTTTCATTCTTTGATGTTGGTTTTGGTCATCTAAATGTTGAAGTGGCTCCAAATGTGTTGGATGTCTGGATTTCTGGTGGTTGTGTTTGACTTAAGTTTCTTTTTTTTTCCTGCTTCTGCCTATTTGAACCCAGCTGTTTCTGACTCTCTTCCATCTCCCTGGTGGCTTTCAGTCCTAGGGGTGCAGACTTCATGATGGTGTGGGTGTGTCATCCTCAAGCTCCTGTTGCTGTCTCATTTCCTCCATCCTTTTTCTAGCAGGCTTAATCGCTGAAGCAAGTCCTGGATGGTGCGGCACTTTACACAAACTTGGTTGAGCTCTGTTGGGTTCTTCGGATTTCCCACATCATGCAGTTGTCACAGATTACTGGCTTGAAGACCATTTTTTTGTTTAGTGTAGCTTCTGCAGCTGTCAACCTGCTTTCAAACTGCTTCTAACTGCGCTGTACTTGTCCACGACTGGTTTCTCCCACGATGTCGCTTCCACACGCTGTCGCTAGAAGACTGCCTGCCTTTTTTGTTTGTTTGTGTTTGTGCGGCGCTCCTGCCTCCCTGTGTCCCAGAACGCCGCGGGATTTGAATCAGCCGTTTGAGTTTCAGCTTATCAGAAAATACACGCAGCTGCAAGGCTTAAGCTGCAATGTTTTCGATTAAAGCAACTCCAGATTTAAAGATATAATTCCTCCTTTCTGCTTCTAACTGCGCTTGTACTTGTCCACGACTGTACTTCTCCCACGATGTCGCTTCGACACGCTGTCGCTAGGAAGACTGCCTGCCTTTTATGTTCATGTTACTGAATCGCAGCTATGTTCATGATACTGAATTGCGATATGGTCAGCGTTCAGTGAATCGTGGCTGGTCATGTTACCCAATCGTTGCTATGGTCATGTTATTCAATCGTGTTATTCAATCGTGACTATGGTCATTTTACTGAATCGAGGCTATGGTCATTTTACTGAAACCTGGCTATGGTCATTGTTACTCCAACCGTGGGTAAATGTTCATGTTACTGAATCGATGCTATGGTCATGTTACTTAAACCTGGTTATGGTCATGTTACTCAACCGTGGCTATGGTCATATTACTCAATCGCTGCTATGGTCATGTTCCTCAATCGTAGCTATGGTCATGTTGCTCAATCGTGGCTTTGGTCATGTTACTCAATCGTTGCTATGGTCATTTACTCAATCGTGGCTATGGTCATGTTGCTCAACCATGGCTATGGTCATGTTACTTAATCGTGGCTATGGTCATGTTACTGAATCCGAGGCTATGGTCATGTTGCTCATTCGTGGCAATTGTCATGTTGCTGAACCGTGGCTATGGTCATGTTACTGAATCACAGCTATGGTCATGTCAGTGAATCGTGGCTATGGTCATGTTGCTCAATCGTGGCTATTTTCATGTTACTGAATCGTGGCTATGGTCATGTTACTGAATCGTAATATGGTCATGGTCGTCAATCGTGGCTATGGTCATATTTACTCAGCCGTGGCTATGGTCATGTTACTCAACCGTGGCTATGGTCGTCGGTGAATCGTGGCTATGGTCATTTACTAGATAAATAGCTGGCATGTTATTGAATCGTGGCTATGGTCATATTTGCCCAAAAGTGGCTATGGTCATCTTACTGAATCGCGGCTATGGTCATGTTACTCAATCGTGGCTATGGTCATTTGCTCAACCGTGGCTATGGTCATGTTATTGAATCATTGGCTATGGTGTGTGTCGCTGAATCAGTGGCTATGGTCATGTTACTGAATCGTGATATGGTCATGTTGCTTCCGATCGTGGCTATGGTCATGTTACTCAATCGTGGCTATGGTCGGCGTTGCTCAACCATGGATATGGTCATGCTATAAATCGTAGCTATGGTCATGTTACTGAATCGCTGGCTATGGTCAGCGTTATTGAATCGTGGCTATGGTCATGTTACTCAATCGTGGATATGGTCATGTTACTCAATCGTGGCAATGGTCATGTTACTGATTCGCTGCTATGGTCATGTTACTTAAACCTGGTTATAGTCATGTTACTCAACCGTGGCTATGGTCATGTTACTCAATAGTGGCTATGGTCACGTTGCTGAATCGTGGCTATGGTCACGTTACTGAATGTGGCTATGGTCATGGTCCTCAAACGTGGCTATAGTCATGTTACTCAACCCGTGGCTATGGTCATGTTACTGAATCGCGGCTATGGTGATGTCAGTGATTCGTGGCTATGCCCATGTCAGTGAATCGTGGCTATGGTATGTTATTGAATCGTGGCTATGGTCATCTTACTGAATCGTGGCTTATGGTCATGTTACTCAATTGTGGCTATGGTCATGTTGCTCAACCGTGTCTATGGTCATGTTACTGAACGTGGCTATGGTCATGTTACTCAATCGTTGTTATTTGTCATGTTACTCAACGTTTGCTATGGTCATGCTACTCAAAAGAGGCTATGCGGTCATGTTACTCAGTCGGGCTATGGTCATGTTACTGAATCGCGGCTATGGTGATGTCAGTGAATCATGGAAAAATGGTCATGTCATTGAATCGTTGCTATGGCATTGGCGCTGAATTGAGGCTATGGTCATGTTACTGAATCATAGCTATGATCATGTTACTCAAACGTGGCTATGGTCATCTTACTGAATGTGGCTTATGGTCATGTTAATCAATCGCAGCTAAGGTGCGTTTTGCTCAACCATGGCTATGGTCATGTTATTGAATACCCTAAGGTCGTATCGCTGGAGTCGTGGCTATGGTCAAGTTACAGAATAGTGGATATGGTCATATTTGCTCAATCGGGTATTTTCATATTTACTCAATCGTGGCTATGGTCATGTTGCTCAACTGTGGCTATGGTCATGTTGCTCAATCGTGGCTATGGTCATGTTCCTCAATTGTGGCTAAGGTCATGTTGCTCAACCATGGCTATGGTCATGTTACTTAATCGTGGCTATGGTCATGTTACTGAATCGCGGCTATGGTCGTGTTAATGAATTGTGGCTATGGTCAGGTTGCTGAACCGTGTCTATGGTCATGTTACTCAATCGTGGCTATGGTCATGTTACTGAATCGCAGCTATGTTCATGATACTGAATTGCGGATATGGTCATGTCAGTGAATCGTGGCTATGGTCATGTTACCCAATCGTTGCTATGGTCATGTTATTCAATCGTGACTATGGTCATGTTACTGAATCGAGGCTATGGTCATTTTACTGAAACCTGGCTATGGTCATGTTACTCAACCATTGGCCATGTTCATACTGAATCGTGCTATGGTCATGTTACTTAAACCTGGTTATGGTCATGTTACTCAACCGTGGCTATGGTCATGTTGCTCAATCGTGGCTTTGGTCATGTTACTCAACCGTGGCTATGGTCATGGTGCTCAATCGTGGCTTTGGTCATGTTACTCAATCGTGGCTATGGTCATCTTGCTCAACCGTGGCTATGGTCATGTTGCTCAACCATGGCTATGGTCATGTTACTTAATCGTGGCTATGGTCATATTTACTGAATCGGGCTATGGTCATATTTGCTCATTCGTGGCATTTGTCATGTTGCTGAACCGTGGCTATGGTCCTGTTACTGAATCACAGCTATGGTCATGTCAGTGAATCGTGGCTATGGTCATGTTGCTCAATCGTGGCTATTTTCATGTTACTGAATCGTGGCTATGGTCACGTTACTGAATCGTAGCTATGGTCATGGTCGTCAATCGTGGCTATGGGCATGTTACTCAACCGTGGCTATGGTTATGTTATTGAATCGCGGCTATAGTCATGTTACTGAAACCTGGCTATGGTCTTGTTACTCAACTGTGGCTATGGTCATGTTACTAAAACGTGGCTATGGTCACGTTACTGAATCGTACCTATGGTCATGGTAGTCAATCTTGGCTATGGTCATGTCAGTGAATCGTGGCTATGGTCATGTTACTCAATCGTTGCTGTTGTCATGTTACTCAACCGTTGCTATGGTCATGCTACTCAAAAGAGGCTATGGTCATGTTACTCAGTCGTGGCTATGGTCATGTTACTCAATTGTGGCTATGGTCATGTTGCTCAACCGTGTCTATGGTCATGTTGCTCAATCGTGGCTATGGTCATGTTGCTCAATCGTAGCTATGGTCATGCTACTCAAAAGTGGCTATGGTCATCTTACTCAGTCGTGGCTATGGTCATGTTACAGATTGCGGCTCTGGTCATGTCAGTGAATCGTGGCTATGGTCATGTCAGTGAATAGTGGCTATGGTCGTAGCCGGTGAATCGTTGCTATCAGCCCATTTTCGCTGAATTGAGGCTATGGTCGTTACTGAATCGTGGCTATGGTCATATACCTCAATCGTGACTATGGTCATGTTACTGAATACGTGGCTATGGTCATGTTATTTAATCATAGCTATGGTCATGTTACTCAACCGTGGCTATAGTAATGTCAGTGAATCGTGGCTATGGTCATTTACTGAATAAGTAACTGTAAGCATGTTATTGAATACATTAGCTATGGTGTGTACTGTAGCTATGGTCATCTTCACTAGCAATACGGCA
>JAHFZB010000594.1:0-36888 GCA_036884735.1 Huso huso
CAGGAGAACGGCGGGCAGTCCGTAAAACAACACAGGAACGCAATCTGAAACAAAACATGCACCACAGATATTAACAATACACATTATAATGTGTTATTATTATTATTATTATTATTATTATTATTATTATTATTATTATTATTATTATTATTATTATGTTTTTAAGTGTGTGTTCTTTAACAGAATATGCAAAAGCAGCTTTTTTACATTGTAAATATTTTATGCTCAAATTTCAAATAATGACCCTTCAGCTGCGTAATTCACCTTGCCTTCGGAGTGTCGCAGAGACTTTTTCTGTGACGTTGTTGACGTTGTAAGCCTCGCACTTTATAGCGCCGCTGTTCCATTGATCCGCGCTGATTGTGACGTAGCTGCGCACACTATAGGACCCGTCGGGTTCGATCTCTCCCTCCTCCGCGCTGCCCGGCGCGGCTGCCTCGGCGCCGATAGTCCAGAGGACTCGGTGCCTCCCCGGAGACGTGTCTCTCACCAAACACAGCACCGGGACCGGCCCGGTCCAGTCCGAATCGCCTTCAAACAGACCCGGAGTGTATAACTCCACACTCGGGACAGTCAGCGGGTCTTTGAGTAAACACATACATTGTAAGTTTAGTAATCATGAAAAAACAAAGTGAAGAAGATGACGTCAGTGATCAAATGTTATCGTTACTCTTCACAGCGCTCACTTTCTGCTGTTCACTCTCATTGTAAACCCAAAGCGTGTTCTTATTATCCTCCGAGTATAATTTAATCATCATCATCATCATCATCATCATCACATATTGTTTGATTTCATTTGTCAGCTTCTGTCTCTGAATGTAAAAACAGGGTAGTTAGGGCCCGAGTGAAAGACCGTCAAAGACCATCGAATAATTTCGGTGTTTTGTTTTTTTTTTCTCTCAATTTTTTTTAACATATTAGGCGTTTTGGATTGCAAAGGGTTAAACGTTTTATAACGAGGGATTCCGAATATGAAAATTCAAATGATGGAACTTCGGATGATTCTATTGCCAACACTTTGAACGCATTTTATAGAACCCTTTCCTTCCTTTGTCCAATATTTAAGAATGTTTCTTTATAGAAACTACAAAAAACAGGGTTCCAATTGCAAAAGGATTACTGCACGGTACCCTTCTACAAATAAGAACATAAGAACATAAGAAAGTTTACAAACGAGAGGAGGCCCCATTCAGCCCATCTTGCTCGTTTGGTTGTTAGTAGCTTATTGATCCCAGAATCTCATCAAGCAGCTTCTTGAAGGATCCCAGGGTGTCAGATTCAACAACATTACTGGGGAGTTGGTTCCAGACCCTCACAATTCTCTGTGTCAAAAAGTGCCTCCTATTTTCTGTTCTGAATGCCCCTTTATCTAATCTCCATTTGTGACCCCTGGTCCTTGTTTCTTTTTTCAGGTCAAAAGAGACCCCTGGGTCGACACTGTCAATACCTTTTAGGATTTTGAATGCTTGATCAGATCAATTCAATTCTTTTAGCCTGTCTGCATACGACATGCCTTTTAAACCCAGGATAATTCTGGTTGCTCTTCTTTGCACTCTTTCTAGAGCAGCAATATCATTTTTGTAACAAGGTGACCAGAACTGAACACAATATTCTAGGTGAGGTCTTACTCATGCATTGTAAAGTTTTAACATTACTTCCCTTGATTTAAATTCAACACTTCTCTCAATATATCCGAGCATCTTGTTGGGTTAGGTTACCAGGGTACATCTGCGCAGCAATTTTGCAGCGGTCCCCCTGTGCTTTTCCCATGGTTACGCTCTGCATTTACCATAGTTTACCCTGCTTTGCCAGATTGTTTTATTAATACACTTTACCATACCTCTCTGTGCTTCACAATGCTTGCCTGGGCTTTATCATGCTTTCTCTGTGCTTTATTACAATTTGCTGGGCGTTTACTATGAGAATCTTTTAGTTTAGCATGTTTTGTAACATGCCTTACCAGACCTCTCTGTGCTTTACAATGCTTCCCTATGCTTTACCAGACCTCTCTGTGCTTTACAATGCTTCCCTATGCTTTACCAGACCTCTCTGTGCTTTACAATGCTTCCCTATGCTTTACCAGACCTCTCTGTGCTTTACAATGCTTCCCTATGCTTTACCAGACCTCTCTGTGCTTTACAATGCTTCCCTATGCTTTACTCCTCTCTGTGCTTTACAATGCTCCCCTATGCTTTACCAGACCTCTCTGTGCTTTACAATGCTTCTCTATGCTTTACCAGACCTCTCTGTACTTTACAATGCTCCCCTATGCTTTACCAGACCTCTCTGTGTTTTACAATGCTCCCCTATACTTTACCAGACCTCTCTGTGTTTTTATGCTTTTCCTATGCTTTTACCACCTCTCTGTGCTTTACAATGCTCCCCTATGCTTTACCAGACCTCTCTGTGCTTTTACAATGCTTCCTATGCTTTACCAGACCTCTCTGTACTTTACAATGCTTCCCTATGCTTTACCAGACGTCTCTGTGCTTTACAATGCTTCCCTATGCTTTACCATACCTCTCTGTGCTTTACAATGCTTCCCTATGCTTTACCAGACCTCTCTGTGCTTTACAATGCTTCACTATGCTTTACCATACCTCTCTGTGCTTTACAATGCTTCCCTATGCTTTACCATACCTCCCTGTGCTTTCCAATGCTTCCCTATGTTAAGCGCTGCTATGTTTTAACGATGGTACTTTTGTAAGGGAACAATGACATGCATTTTCAGACACGCTATTGCTTAATCAGCATAGAGACATATTTTCCAATGGTCTATATTTTCATACACAATGCCTATCTAAAGCTGAGGGAACACGGAGCCGCTTTGCGGCTTGGAGCTTGGTTTCAGGAGACTGTAGGTTTCATGCCGCTGCGCGGCACACCAGGCAGGGAGACTTGGGGTTTGATACAGCAAACCTCAAACCAGGTCTCCCGGTCTCCTGGAACCAGGTTTCAAGCCACATGGTCCTGAAAAAGTGGCTTCGTGTTCCCTCCGCTTCACATCAACAAGTTACGCCCTTGCCCAGCCAGCGAAAGCCCATTCGCCTTACTTCAACAAACAGAACCAAAATACATTTTAAAACAGCTCGATACGGATTCCTCCTTCCAGAACCAAGTTACTGTAACGGTACTTACCTGATACAACGAGTTTGGTGCTGGACCCGGGTGCGAACTGGAGAGCTGCTTCCGCTATACAGAAATACACGGCCGAGTCGTTTCTTTGGAGATCCGCAATGGTTAAATTATACTGTCCGTTCTCGTTGTCGATCCCTCCGGAATACCGGCCATCTTTTAAATAAACACTGCTCAGGGATGTGACGATCTGGATTCGCCCGTCCGGCTCCTGTCGGTACCAGGTAACCCGCAGGTGCATGTTGGTTTATTTTACTTGGATCAACTCCGCATTTCAGCGTGATTTTCCAGCCCGGTTCCGCGGTGTCAACAACGGGTTCCGCCAGCCCGTTAAAAAAAAAAAACCGCCAAATAAAACCAAATGTGAATATGGAAGCATACGCAAAGGCGTTAATTAAAACAAACTATTTTTTAAAAATTCTCAGCCCGGACTTAAAACAATCCGAACCCATTCCATGGACAAACGGGTTCGCCGAATTATTTGTCCGGGACGGGTCGGATTATCTATTAAATATTATTATTATTAGGTTTACTGTCTCAGGTTTGTGTTGTTGTTGCTTCTTTCCTTTGAAAAACGCACAAGCAAATAATGACAATATTGAATCATAAACTCCAAGAATTTAGATCAAAGAGCCAGCTGCCCTCTCCAGTCCATATATGTATTGATAACATAAACATCTATGTGATTATCAAAAACAAACACTAACACAAAGATCTATCTGTATATATACATACAAAATAATATATTTTATCTGAAATCTAATTTAAGTATGACATTTTAAAAAAAAATTATTATTCAGTTTGCCATATAGGCACATTGTTTTTATTTGAAAAAAGCCAAATTCAAATTAAATTAAATTAAAATAAATACATTTTAAAAAATAATTGTAATTAATTAATATATAAATAGGCTATTTAATTAAAACAGAGTTGGGATCGAAATGGGAAAATGTCAACCAAGTACTGCATCAGTCACCAGGCGTTAAATATTTATACATTATATCAAATTCTGTAAGCGAAAATCAATTTCTCAACTTTCATTTCGTATTTACTTAAACGTATTCATTTGCTGCAAAAATAAATCCACTTTATAAAATGCAATATATATATTAGAATGGGCCTTCAGCACTCAGCATGCTGAGCAATCAAACTCAAAAGCCAGACAGACGATAGAAAAGGATGCCATTGCAGTTTTACATTATATCAGATTCTCAGCTAAAATCAATCTCAACTTTCACTTCTTATTTACTTAAACCTAGTCATAGTTTGCTGCAAAAGACGAGCTGTTTGAAAACTCTATTATAAAATGAAATGATATCTATAGATATCTATCTAAATATATCAAATCAATTTTAGAATAACTGGATACTTACAGAGAGCGACCAAAACCAAAAGGCTGCCGATAGAACAGAATGCCATCGCTCCTGGAGTCCGAAGCGCAGTGTGATTGAATACGCGCCGTGCAGCGGATAAACAGCACCACTGTGACCAACATTGAAACGAGATCTGATCGCTTACATACGGGCGGGTCTCTTGCTCAGAGCGGTGATGTTTAACCAACTGGGGGCGTCGGCATTGCTCAGAGCGGATCACAAAGCAACGGGCACGGCAATGCGCAGAGCGGATCGCAAAGCAACGGGCACGGCATTGCTCAGAGTGGATCACAAAGCAACGGGCACGGCATTGCTCAGAGCGGATCGCAAAGCAACGGGCACGGCATTGCTCAGACCGGATCACAAAGCAACGGGCACGGCATGGTCCTAAATACGAGTCTATAAAAGTGTGCAACTTTGCAGAAGTGTTTGGGTTGCGTGAAGCCGGTGTGCAGAATACATCTGCTGCTCAGAAGAATGTTACTGTATAGAACCTGAACATAATGATGATTCCATTATATATATTATTTTTTAAAGTAGATAAGCAGAAAAGTTAAATTAACTCCCCTCAGTTTCTTGCACCAACATACATATATATTTATCTAGCAATCTCGGTTCTCGCAGGCAGGCGCATCACACAGGGTGAGACAATCCACATACAGGCGGAGGGCGGGCGCGAACCCGTCTCTTTCCTCTACGCACTGAAGCACAGCGCCGATGGAGTTCTCTTCCTAAGAGCCGAGCTTATTTTTGAGATTCTCTTTACTGGTTTGCAGTGTTAAGAGTGGAGTTCTCTTTCCTATACTGCTAGAGCGCTCTGCAGTGTTGAGAGTGGAGTTCTCTTTCCTATACTGCTAGAGTGCTCTGCAGTGTTGAGAGTGGAGTTCTCTTTCCTATACTGCTAGAGTGCTCTGCAGTGTTGAGAGTGGGTTCTCTTTCCTATACTGCTAGAGCTCTGCAGTGTTGAGAGGGGAGTTCTCTTTCCTATACTGCTAGAGCGCTCTGCAGTGTTGAGAGTGGAGTTCTCTTTCCTATACTGCTAGAGCGTTCTGCAGTGTTGAGAGTGGAGTTCTCTTTCCTATACTGCTAGAGCGCTCTGCAGTGTAGAGAGTGGAGTTCTCTTTCCTATACTGCTAGAGCGCTCTGCAGTGTTGAGAGTGGAGTTCTCTTTCCTATACTGCTAGAGCGCTCTGCAGTGTTGAGAGTGGAGTTCTCTTTCCTATACTGCTAGAGCGCTCTGCAGTGTTGAGAGGGGAGTTCTCTTTCCTATACTGCTAGAGCGCTCTGCAGTGTTGAGAGTGGAGTTCTCTTTCCTATACTGCTAGAGCGCTCTGCAGTGTTGAGTGGAGTTCTCTTTCCTATACTGCTAGAGCGCTCTGCAGTGTTGAGAGGGGAGTTCTCTTTCCTATACTGCTAGAGCGCTCTGCAGTGTTGAGAGGGGAGTTCTCTTTCCTATACTGCTAGAGCGCTCTGCAGTGTGGAGAGTGGAGTTCTCTTTCCTATACTGCTAGAGCGCTCTGCAGTGTTGAGAGTGGAGTTCTCTTTCCTATACTGCTAGAGCGCTCTGCAGTGTTGAGAGTGGAGTTCTCTTTCCTATACTGCTAGAGCGCTCTGCAGTGTTGAGAGTGGAGTTCTCTTTCCTATACTGCAGAGTGCTCGCAGACGCTGGACAATGGCACCACCTAGTGATAAAATATAGGAAGTGCAGCTACACACTTTAAAAGACAAATTATATATTTTAAACAGTTTGAGATTTCAAGTTAACATAAGAACATAAGAACATAAGAACATAAGAACATAAGAATGTTTCCAAACGAGAGGAGGCCATTCAGCCCATCTTGCTCGTTTGGTTGTTAGTAGCTTATCGATCACAGAATCTCATCAAGCAGCTTCTTGAAGGATCCCAGGGTGTCAGCTTCAACAACATTACTGGGGAGTTAGTTCCAGACCCTCACAATTCTCTGTGTAAAAAAGTGCCTCCTATTTTCTGTTCTGAATGCCCCTTTATCTAATCTCCATTTGTGACCCCTGGTCCTTGTTTCTTTTTTCAGGTCAAAAGAGACCCCTGGGTCGACATTGTCTATACCTTTTAGGATATTACCATTTTATAAGTAACTTGAAATCGGCAACTTTTTATGAGCTGAGAAGGATTAAAAAGGTTTAATTAAACACACGATCAGTTTAATTAAGAGTCTAGTTAAGTAATTGAGAGTTCAGTTGGAATGAAAACTAGCAGACACAGGGGGTCCCCAGGACCGGGTTTGGGAAGCGCTGGTTTAGATTATCTGCTTTGCTGACCTGCTAGTCTCGTAAAAACAAACACAGCTGGTTCTTATCGTTTGATTACAAATGCATGTGTGAAAACACTCAACGTTCTTAATGTAAAGGATTAAGAAGGGCGACATCTGGTGGATACGAGGTGCCATGACTCTCTCCCATGAAATAGATAACACCGTTCAAATGCGGCCTGACGAATGTGTAACAATTTAAATCAGCTGTCTAAGTGCTTATTAGAAGCTTACTGGGTCCAGTTTAAGTAATTTAGGGTACAGGAGGGACACCGGCCCTCCAAGACCAGGATTGGAGACCCCTGATATAATAATAATATGTTTATATAGCTCATTTCATAGCAGACCACCATCACAAAGCGCTTTACAGAGGTAGGCTGTGAACTGTGCATTATATGCAGAGTCACTTCCAATAGGGCATTGATTTAACATCTCATCCGCAGGACGGAGCACAAGGAGGTGACTTGCTCAGGGTCACACACAGGGAGTCAGTCAGTGGCAGAGGTGGGATTTGAACCGGTGACCTTCTGGTTACAAGCGCTGGACTTTAACCACTGGACCACACTCCCTCTTATATTTATATGGTTAATTATTCTTCAACATGCCTAGTATAATACTTTATTATACATTGAAAACAAATTACAATCATACAATCTACTTCATATTTTTGTAACTTTTAAAATAAAGGAAAGTATTTTTTACTTTTTACAAGATTTGTCTGTTTTGTTTTTGCATGTTAAACAAGCATTGATATATAATAACATTGAATTGAACCAGAGTTGACTATTGTCTAAAACATGAAGTCACATAAATCATATTTATAGTCAGAACTGTAAGATTACTGTAGAATACATATTCATGTGTTCAGTGTAACCTTTGATTCCACTTAAATATGAAGGTAGTTTTTATGGTGATTGTGAGAGGGTGTGGGTGATTCACTGAAACACAGGAGTCAGAAAGCTTGCTTTGAAACGCCTCTTCGGCGCAGTGATTTATTTGAGGCACAAGAGGGGGGCCCTTGAGCTGTGGTTGAAATACTGACAACGGTAATTCTTATTTATTTATTTATTTATTTATTAGCAGACACCCTTATCCAGGGTGACTTACAAGTGTTACAAAATATCACAGTACAAAGTATCACATTACAGAATATTACATGATAGAGAATCAGATTACAGAATATCACATTGATGCTTGTGAGACGGTCCCTGTGTGGATACCAACAATGGTAGCATTCAGCACAGTTCTTTTAGCATGCACAGGTGCTGAGAAATAATATCCAATAAAAGCTAGTCTGTGAGACACGAGATTCAATGACAGTTTCCTGTTCCCTTGCTACTGTAATGGGGTTGCCCTGATCCCCCCTGAGCTAAATCAAATAAGGTCCCAGGATGGGTACATCAGTTACCGATTTAGATCAGCCGTCTTCTCTGGCAGTCTCTGCTGTCTTTTCTCTTTCTCCAGCCAGAGCTTCCGCTGGTTTGTACCCTGCAAGGGTTAACCAAAGGAATAGCAGGGCATGATTCTTATGGGCTCGACCGTCCGTCATCCCCTCCAAGACCCGTCCCCCAACCAATCAAAGAGGTCGACGCGACACACCCTCACTCATACTCTTTGTGTCATCGCCATGATTGGCAGGTGGGTCAAACAGGGCTTCCGGACGCCCCCTGCAGGATCATGCAAGCACAGATCTCCCCTGTCACAGTGATATAGAAGATATTGTGATAAAACCTTAGATCATTTATAGTGACATTTTATCAAACATAACTTAAGGCATGTCTTGAGATGGCATAATGCTTTCTGCCTCCAACTCCGAACGGGTGACTTCACAAGCTCCCCAAACTTTTAACTTATAACTTTAACAATAACTTTATCATAAATATAACTCCACAATAACATCAGCTGAAAACCTTCAACCAATGACTATCTATCTACAGGCATGCAAATAATCCTCCCTTTGCATAGCAGTTTGATCCATTCCTGGTTTCACTATAAGTTTAATAATGAGACACACCTAAGCTTGTTACCTATACACTGTGGCAAATCAAGCTGGTGGGGGGGCTGGGGTTTTTATTTTCACATACTAGGCGTGTGATTTCTGCATCGCCCCCGCTGGGGAAAAAGCAGGTGAAATAACAGCAGAGAGACAGACAGACAGACAGACAGACAGACAGACCAGGAATCAGAAAGACTAAAAAGATACAGAACTCTGCAGGAAATGAAAAGATGCGACAATCATGAGCAGCAATAGCCTAATGTATATGATTGTATCACAGTGTATATTTAAAGGAGAAGAACATGCCTATATAAAATATATCGATATTATTATAATTGGTTGTTTTTTTCCTCTCGATATTACTTTATTGTCTTATCTTTATCATGTTATCCAATTTAAATTAGAATACTGTTTATTTTGTGTTTGTTTGTTTTAAACAAAGCAACAGTATCATGTCTGTACAGTGAAGAGAGTCCCTTTGATAGAGACCTATCTGTGCTGTATGTAAGAAAAAAAATTATAATCATTTGTTTTTGTGCAATGGATAACTAAATGTTTTGCAAATTTGTTTTATTTAGCTGATATTTCACGAAACAAATATATATATATTTTTGGGCAGCTGGCTCTTTGAGCTAAAATATATATATATATTAAGCTGTTTGTGTGTCTGTATATAAATATATAAAGAATTGTCTTTTATAATGTGTAGCTGCACTTCTTATATTTCATCACTAGGTGGTGCCACTGTCAAGAGTCTCTGAGCACTCTAGCAGTAGGAAAGAGAACTCCACTCTCAACACTGCAGAGCGCTCTAGCAGTATAGGAAAGAGAACTCCACTCTCCACACTGCAGAGCGCTCTAGCAGTATAGGAAAGAGAACTCCACTCTCAACACTGCAGAGCGCTCTAGCAGTATAGGAAAGAGAACTCCCCTCTCAACACTGCAGAGCGCTCTAGCAGTATAGGAAAAGAGAACTCCCTCTCAACACTGCAGAGCGCTCTAGCAGTATAGGAAAGAGAACTCCCCTCTCAACACTGCAGAGCGCTCTAGCAGTATAGGAAAGAGAACTCCCCTCTCGACACTGCAGAGCGCTCTAGCAGTATAGGAAAGAGAACTCCCCTCTCGACACTGCAGAGCGCTCTAGCAGTATAGGAAAGAGAACTCCCCTCCACACTGCAGAGCGCTCTAGCAGTATAGGAAAGAGAACTCCACTCTCAACACTGCAGAGTGCTCTAGCAGTATAGGAAAGAGAACTCCACTCTCAACACTGCAGAGCGCTCTAGCAGTATAGGAAAGAGAACTCCACTCTCAACACTGCAGAGCGCTCTAGCAGTATAGGAAAGAGAACTCCCCTCTCAACACTGCAGAGCGCTCTAGCAGTATAGGAAAGAGAACTCCCCTCTCAACACTGCAGAGCGCTCTAGCAGTATAGGAAAGAGAACTCCACTCCACACTGCAGAGCGCTCTAGCAGTATAGGAAAGAGAACTCCACTCTCAACACTGCAGAGCGCTCTAGCAGTATAGGAAAGAGAACTCCACTCTCAACACTGCAGAGCACTCTAGCAGTATAGGAAAGAGAACTCTCCTCTCAACACTGCAGAGCGCTCTAGCATTATAGGAAAGAGAACTCCACTCTCAACACTGCAGAGCGCTCTAGCAGTATAGGAAAAGAGAACTCCCCTCTCAACACTGCAGGCGCTCTAGCAGTATGGGAAAGAGAACTCCACTCTCAACACTGCAGAGCGCTCTAGCAGTATGGGAAAGAGAACTCCCTCTCAACACTGCAGAGCACTCTAGCAGTATGGGAAAGAGAACTCTCCTCTCAACACTGCAGAGCGCTCTAGCATTATAGGAAAGAGAACTCCACTCTCAACACTGCAGAGCGCTCTAGCAGTATAGGAAAGAGAACTCCCCTCTCAACACTGCAGAGCGCTCTAGCAGTATAGGAAAGAGAACTCCACTCTCAACACTGCAGAGCGCTCTAGCAGTATAGGAAAGAGAACTCCCCTCTCAACACTGCAGAGCGCTCTAGCAGTATAGGAAAGAGAACTCCACTCTCAACACTGCAGAGCGCTCTAGCAGTATAGTATACTACTGTAAAAATAGCAGTGTTGTTTATGGAATAGCCTGTGAAAATGTGATGAAATCAAATATGTTGGAGAGACTGGAACCACTTTATATAAAAGAATTCAGAACCACCTTTCATTAATTAGAAATAAAAAAATGAATGAACCAATAGTACAGCACTTCACAAGTCAGGGACATGACATAAATGATGTAAAGTTTGTAGTATTAGAGCAGCTCCAATTAGACAATGCGACATATAGAAGAATAAAAGAAAGTAAATGGATAAATAGACTGAACACGATGATGCCGGCGGGACTCAACAGAAAAGAATGAACTAATTAACTTCAATAAATATATAACATTTAAATAAATAAACAAAATTCATTCAAAATCCTGTGCATGCTGATGCGCTGAGGAGGCCAAATCTAGACTGATCCTCAGAGCCAGCATTGCATGATATAATAAAAATATAAGTTTATATAAAGTAGTGTTAATTAGAATTAATACAGATTCAAAGATAGAAGTAAAAATGATGTCACAATATATAGAACACCATTACATCATGTAAGAATAAATCATGGATTTGAATGTAAACAATAACAAATAGTTGTCATGCTGTCAAAAACCTATAAATACCTCCAATGTTTTGATTCAAACACAGGCTCCCATGAGAAAGATATGTACAACATATCGAAACGGTGGGCAGCTGGCTCTTTGAGCTTATATATATATATATATATACACACACACACACATATATACACATTCTTCTAAGCAACAGATGTATTCTGCATACCGGCTTCCCAAACACTTCTGCAAAGTTGCACACTTTTATAGACTCGTATTTAGGACCATGCCGGTCCCGTTGCTTTGTGATCCGCTCTGAGCAATGCCGACGCCCACACAGTTGGTTAAACATCACCGAGCGAGCTGAGAGACCCGCCCCGTATGTAAGCGCAGCAGATCTCGTTTCAAAGTTGAAAGCACAGTGGCGCTGGTTACTGCGGGCTGCACGGCGTGTATTCAATCACACTGCGCTTCGGACTCCAGGAGGGATGGCATTCTGTTCTATCGGCTGCCTTTTGGTTTTGGTCGCTCTCTGTAAGTATCCGATTATTCTAAAATTGATTTGATATATTTAGATAGATATGTATAGATATCATTTCATTTTATAACAGGGATTTCAAACAGCTCGTCTTTAGCAGCAAACTATGACTAGGTTTAAGTAAATACGAAATGAAAGTTGAGAAATGGATTTTCTCTTATAGAATTTGATATAGTGTATAAATATTTAACGCCTGGTGACTGATGCAGTACTTGGTCGACATTTTCCCATTTCGATCCCAACTCCGTTTTAATTAAATAGCCTATTTATATATTAATTAATTACAATTATTTTTTAAAATGTATTTATTTTAATTTAATTTAATTTGAATTTGGCTTTTTTCAAATAAAAACGATGTGCCTATATGGCAAACTGAATAATATTTTTTTTAAAAATGTCATACTTAAATTAGATTTCAGCTAAAATATATTATTTTGTATGTATATACAGATAGATCTTTGTGTTAGTGTTTGTTTTTGATAATCACATAGATGTTTATTTTATCAATATATATGGACTGGAGAGGGCAGCTGGCTCTCTGATCTAAATTCTTGGAGTTTATGAATCAATATTGTCATTATTTGCTTGTGCCTAAAGTAAGGAGATAAGCAACAACACAAACCTTAGTAAACCTTATTTGATTTTGTGAGAGCGATTTAATCCCGTCCCGGACAATCCGATTCGGCGAACCCGTCCTCTTTTACTGGAACGGGTTCGGCTTTCAGACAGTCCGGGCTGCTGCTCCGAGCAGATCCGATAGCAAAAAAAGACCGTCTGCGCTTCTAAATCACGCCTTTGCGATGCTTCCATATTCACTGATTTGGTTTTATTTATGTTTTTTTCAGATGGGCTGGCGGAACCCGTTGTTGACGATGCGAAACCGGGCGGGAATATCACGCTGAAATGCGGAGTTGATCCAAGTAAAATAAACTCTTATGTATATGGCGTTACTTGGTACCGACAGGAGCCGGACGGGCGAATCCAGATCGTCACATCCCTGAGCACGGGCTACTTAAAAGAGGGCCGGTATTCCGGAACACTCGACAACAAGAACGGACAGTATAATTTAACCATTGCGGGCCTCCACAGAACCGACTCGGCCGTGTATTTCTGTATAGTGAGAGCAGCAGCTCTCCTGTTCATACCCGGGTCCAGCACCAAACTCGTTGTATCAGGTAAGTACCGTTACAGTAACTTGGTTCTGGAAGGAGGAATCCGTATCGAGCTGTTTTAAAATGTATTTTGGTTCTGTTTGTTGAAGTAAGGCGAATGGGCTTTCGCTGGCTGGGCAAGGGCGTAACTTGTTGATGTGAAGCGGAGGGAACACGAAGCCACTTTTTCAGGACCATGTGGCTTGAAACCTGGTTCCAGGAGACCTGGAGACCTGGTTTGAGGTTTGCTGTATCAAACCCCAAGTCTCCCTGCCTGGTGTGCCGCGCAGCGCCCTGAAACCAAGCTCCAAGCCGCAGAGCGGCTCCGTGTTCCCTCAGCTTTAGATAGGCATTGTGTCTGAAAATATAGACCATTGGAATAGATGTCTCTATGCTGATTAAGCAATAGCGTGTCTGAAAATGCATGTCATTATTCCCTTACAAAAGTACCATCGTTAAAACATAGCAGCGCTTAACATAGGGAAGCATTGTAAAGCAGAGAGAGGTATGGTAAAGCATAGGGAAGCATTGTAAAGCACAGAGAGGTATGGTAAAGCATAGGGAAGCATTGTAAAGCACAGAGAGGTATGGTAAAGCATAGGGAAGCATTGTAAAGCACAGAGAGGTCTGGTAAAGCATAGGGGAGCATTGTAAAGCGCAGAGAGGTATGGTAAAGCACAGGAAGCATTGTAAAAGCACAGAGATCTGGTAAAGCATAGGGAAGCATTGTAAAGCACAGAGAGGTATGGTAAAGCATAGGGAAGCATTGTAAAGCACAGAGAGGTGTGGTAAAGCATAGGGAAGCATTGTAAAGCACAGAGAGGTCTGGTAAAGCATAGGGAAGCATTGTAAAACACAGAGAGGTGTGGTAAAGCATAGGGAAGCATTGCAAAACACAGAGACATGTTACAAAACATGCTAAACTAAAAGATTTTCATAGTAAAAGCCCAGCAAATTGTAATAAAGCACAGAGAAAGCATGATAAAGCCCAGGCAAGCATTGTGAAGCACAGTGAAGTATGGTAAAGCATATTAATAAAATAATCTGGCAAAGCAGGGTAAACTATGGTAAATGCAGAGCGTAACCGTGGGAAAAGCACAGGGGGACAGCTGCAAAATTGCCGCGCAAATGTACCCTGGTAACCTAACCAAACAAGATGCTCGGATATATTGTGAGAAGTGTTGAATTTAAATCAAGGGAAGTAATGTTAAAACTTTACAATGCATTAGTAAGACCTCACTTAGAATATTGTGTTCAGTTCTGGTCACCTCGTTATAAAAAGGATATTGCTGCTCTAGAAAGAGTGCAAAGAAGAGCAACCAGAATTATCCCGGGTTTAAAAGGCATGTCGTATGCAGACAGGCTAAAATAACTGAATCTATTCAGTCTTGATCAAAGAAGACTACATGGTGATCTGATTCAAGCATTCAAAATCCTAAAAGGTATTGACAATGTCGACCCAGGGGACTTATTTGACCTGAAAAAAGAAACAAGGACGACCAGGGGTCACAAATGGAGATTAGATAAAGGGGCATTCAGAACAGAAAATAGGAGGCACTTTTTTACATAGAGAATTGTGAGGGTCTGGAACCAACTCCCCAGTAATGTTGTTGAAGCTGACACCCTGGGATCCTTCAAGAAGCTGCTTGATGAGATTCTGGGATCAATAAGCTACTAACAACCAAACGAGCAAGATGGGCCGAATGGCCTCCTCTCGTTTGTAAACTTTCTTATGTTCTTATGTTCTTATTTGTAGAAGGGTACCGTGCAGTAATCCTTTTGCAATTGGAACCCTGTTTTTTGTAGGTTCTATAAAGAAACATTCTTAAATATTGGACAAGGGAAGGGAAGGGTTCTATAAAATGCGTTCAAAGGGTTGGCAATAGAATCATCCGACGTTCCATAATTTAAATTTTCATATTCGGAATCCCTCGTTATAAAACGTTTAACCCTTTGCAATCCAAAACGCCTAATATGTTAAAAAAAAAATTGACAAAAAAAAAAAAAAAATTATTCGATGGTCTTTGACGGTCTTTCACTCGGGCCCTAATTACCCTGCTTTACATTCAGAGATGATGATGATGATGATGATGATGATGATGATGATGATGCATCTTTTTAAATTATACTCGGAGGATAATAAGAACACGCTTTGGGTTTACAATGAGAGTGAACAGCAGACAGTGAGCGCTGTGAAGAGAAACGGTAACATTTGATCCCTGACGTCAGCAACTTCACTTTGTTTTTCATGGTTACTAAACTTACAATGTATGTGTTTACTCAAAGACCCGCTGACTGTCCCGAGTGTGGAGTTATACACTCCGGGTCTGTTTGAAGGCGATTCGGACTGGACCGGGCCGGTCCCGGTGCTGTGTTTGGTGAGAGACACGTCTCCGGGGCGGCACCGAGTCAACTGGACTATCGGCACCGAGGCACCCGCGCCGGGCAGCGCGGGGGAGGGAGAGATCGAACCCGACGGGTCCTATAGTGTGCGCAGCTACGTCACAATCAGCGCGGATCAATGGAACAGCGGCGCTATAAAGTGCGAGGCTTACAACGTCAAAAACGTCACAGAAAAAGTCTCCGCGTCACACCGAAGGCAAGGTGAATTACGCAGCTGAAGGGTCATTATTTGAAATTTGAGCATAAAATATTTACAATGTAAAAAAGCTGCTTTTGCATATTCTGTTTAAGAACACACACTTAAAAACATAATAATAATAATAATAATAATAATAATAATAATAATAATAATAATAATAATAATAATAACACATTATAATGTGTGTTGTTAATATCTGTGGCGCATGTTTGGTTTCAGATTGCGTTCCTGTGTTGTTTTATGCACTGCCCGCAGTTCTCCTGCTAATTCTGGTCGTGGTGTCTGTGGCGTGTGTTTACAGAAGACTTCATAAAACTAAAACCGGTAACTGCTGGATATTCTCTTTGTGATCGCTGGTGTTTCTGCATTTGAAATATCCGCATATCATTCATATCATATACACTAGACCCTGTTTACTGCATTTTTACTGAACTATGAAGTATTACTATAATAAGGAGGCTTGGTGGTCCAGTTGTTAAAGAAAGGGGCTTGTTACCCCAGAAGTTCCAGGTTCAAATCCCAGCTCCGCCACTGACTCACTGTGTGTGTGACCCTGAGCAAGTCACTTCACCTCCTTGTGTTCCGTCCTTCGGATGAGACGTAAAACAAACGAGCTGCTATTGGAAGTGACTCTGCAGCAGCAGCAGCAGTTGTTGATGATGCATAGTTCACCCCCTAGACTTAAGTCGCTTTGGATAAAAGCGTCTGCTAAATGACTAAATAATCATAATATATAAAAAGCCAGTTATATTTATTTGATTGCATTTTTACTGAGCTATAAAGTCTTATTATAATAACATGTTTGTTTTTTTACAATCTATAGATCACAAGTCCAGCGACGCACCCTGCCGTCCCCAGCGCCCCGCCCGACACAGAACAGTCCAGGATTACTCGGTAATCAATCTGATTCAGGGTTTTATTTATTTATTCATAGACAAAGAGAAGGAGAGGCGAGACCTTTCATTGGACTAACTAAACAATAATTAATCCCAGGCTTTCAAGACCTCAAAGGTCTCTTCTTCAGGTGAAACTAGAAAAGAGGGATTATTAATGCGGATAGGGATTCTCAACCAGTTCACAAATCATAGCCAATACATTTATAGAAGATAAGAAATAAAAACAAAATACCTGCTATATGTAGCACACACTTGTGTGTCTAATTACGACGTGGCTTGTGTACAGTTATATGTAACCAATGCATTATTGCACAACTAATATGCCATTGTAGATATAACTTGTGATCCTAACTTGCTGCATCCTTGTAGTATTACTGTACTTAATGTAAACTACACTGTATTTAAATATGAGGCTTGCATTGTAACCCTGTGCTGTCTTGTAACACCTGAACCCTTTCTCTTTCTTCTCAGACGGAGTACGCATCGCTCAATCTGTGACGGGCTCCACAAAGCACCACGCTCATCTTTAAATACAGCCGTGGAAAGAGAGAGCGAGAGAGCGAGAGAGAGGGAGAGAGAGAGGGAGAGAGAGAGAGAGAGACTCTTTCAATTCCAAGTCCAATTCACTGTGCATTTACATAGTAGTTAGTAAATACATGTGTAACACAATTACAATGTTATTATGGATTGTTACAATGTACTTACTGTGGAAATCTCTGTGCTCGATATAACCCTATCCCTAACACTAACCCTAACCCTTTGCTGATACAGCTGTGTACTTGCATATATTGTGCAAAAAGACATCCACACTAAGCACTTTGTAACTATGCATAATACCACTGTGATGATGTGCCAGTCTGCATGCATTTACCAAACACACAGTAATGACAGACACTTCATGTCAAATATTACCCATTTCTATTGAAATGAACTTTAAACAGCTGGACTCAAATTCAAGCAAGCTTCTCATGCTGCACGCCCACAAATCTTTTTTTTCTTTGTAGTATTCTAAACATCTTGTATATTATTATGATAGCATATATAAACATATATTTTGCTGTAATACTAATAATAGTCACTGTATTTGAATAATTGTACATTTAAATAATAATAATAATAAATGTGTCTGTGAAAAAGGATTTGAACAGGTGCAGTCTTCTTGATTGTGTTGTTGAGAATCATGAGCTGTGATCCATATTAAAAGGTGATGTTGTTGTTTGAAGATAGCGCTCCCATTAATACAAGTACAGGAACACTAAGAATCTTAACATGAGTGTGATTGCACAGCTACCTGGTATCGATTCCATTGAAGTTCAAGTTTATTTCTGCAACCCCGCGGTAGTTCATTAAAGGTGCATCAACTCCCATACTAATTATTACATTGTGTGTGTGTGTGTCGTCATTGGAAGGGAAATTGTATAGACCCCAATGCAGGGGGAGTCCAATCCCAGTCCTGGAGCACCGTCATTCCACTCCAGGTTTAACAGATAACATTAACATTATTTATTTATTTATTTTTTAGCAGATGCCCTTATCCAGGGCGACTTACAATTGTTACAAGATATCACAGCACAAAGTATCACATTATAAAATATCACATTATAAAATATCACATTACAGAATATCACATTACAGAATATCACATTGCAGAATATCACATTATAAAATATCACATTGCAGAATATCACATTACAGAATATCACATTATAAAATATCACATTATAAAATATCACATTACAGAATATCACATTACAGAATATCACATTATAAAATATCACATTACAGAATATCACATTACAGAATATCACATTATAAAATATCACATTACAGAATATCACATTATAAAATATCACATTATAAAATATCACATTGCAGAATATCACATTACAGAATATCACATTACAGAATATCACATTATAAAATATCACATTATAAAATATCACATTACAGAATATCACATTACAGAATATCACATTATAAAATATCACATTACAGAATATCACATTACAGAATATCACATTATAAAATATCACATTGCAGAATATCACATTATAAAATATCACATTACAGAATATCACATTGCAGAATATCACAGTACAGAATATCACATTACAGAATATCACATTACAGAATATCACAGTACAGAATATCACAGTACAGAATATCACATTGCAGAATATCACATTACAGAATATCACATTACAAAATATCACATTACAGAATATCACATTATAAAATATCACATTGCAGAATATCACATTATAAAATATCACATTACAGAATATCACATTGCAGAATATCACATTATAAAATATCACATTGCAGAATATCACATTGCAGAATATCACATTATAAAATATCACATTGCAGAATATCACATTACAGAATATCACATTATAAAATATCACATTACAGAACATCACATTACAGAATATCACATTACAGAATATCACATTATAAAATATCACATTGCAGAATATCACATTATAAAATATCACATTGCAGAATATCACATTACAGAATATCACATTATAAAATATCACATTACAGAATATCACATTACAGAATATCACATTACAGAATATCACATTATAAAATATCACATTATAAAATATCACATTACAGAATATCACATTGCAGAATATCACATTATAAAATATCACATTACAGAATATCACATTACAGAATATCACATTATAAAATATCACATTACAGAATATCACATTACAGAATATCACAGTACAGAATATCACAGTACAGAATATCACATTGCAGAATATCACAGTACAGAATATCACAGTACAGAATATCACAGTACAGAATATCACATTGCAGAATATCACAGTGCAGAATATCACAGTACAGAATATCACATTATAAAATATCACATTATAAAATATCACATTATAAAATATCACATTACAGAATATCACATTACAGAATATCACATTACAGAATATCACATTATAAAATATCACATTACAGAATATCACATTGCAGAATATCACATTATAAAATATCACATTACAGAATATCACATTGCAGAATATCACATTATAAAATATCACATTACAGAATATCACATTATAAAATATCACATTATAAAATATCACATTACAGAATATCACATTGCAGAATATCACATTATAAAATATCACATTACAGAATATCACATTACAGAATATCACATTATAAAATATCACATTGCAGAATATCACATTACAGAATATCACATTATAAAATATCACATTATAAAATATCACATTACAGAATATCACATTGCAGAATATCACATTATAAAATATCACATTACAGAATATCACATTACAGAATATCACATTACAGAATATCACATTATAAAATATCACATTACAGAATATCACATTATAAAATATCACATTACAGAATATCACATTACAGAATATCACATTACAGAATATCACATTACAGAATATCACATTACAGAATATCACATTATAAAATATCACATTACAGAATATCACATTGCAGAATATCACATTACAGAATATCACATTACAGAATATCACATTACAGAATATCACATTATAAAATATCACATTGCAGAATATCACATTACAGAATATCACATTATAAAATATCACATTATAAAATATCACATTACAGAATATCACATTGCAGAATATCACATTACAGAATATCACATTACAGAATATCACATTACAGAATATCACATTACAGAATATCACATTATAAAATATCACATTACAGAATATCACATTATAAAATATCACATTGCAGAATATCACATTACAGAATATCACATTATAGAATATCACATTGCAGAATATCACATTACAGAATATCACATTGCAGAATATCACATTACAGAATATCACATTGCAGAATATCACATTATAAAATATCACATTACAGAATATCACATTACAGAATATCACATTACAGAATATCACATTACAGAATATCACATTATAAAATATCACATTACAGAATATCACATTGCAGAATATCACATTGCAGAATATCACATTACAGAATATCACATTGCAGAATATCACATTATAAAATATCACATTGCAGAATATCACATTACAGAATATCACATTATAAAATATCACATTGCAGAATATCACATTATAAAATATCACATTATAAAATATCACATTATAAAATATCACATTACAGAATATCACATTGCAGAATATCACATTACAGAATATCACATTATAAAATATCACATTACAGAATATCACATTACAGAATATCACATTATAAAATATCACATTACAGAATATCACATTATAAAATATCACATTACAGAATATCACATTATAAAATATCACATTACAGAATATCACATTATAAAATATCACATTACAGAATATCACATTGCAGAATATCACATTATAAAATATCACATTGCAGAATATCACATTACAGAATATCACATTATAAAATATCACATTACAGAATATCACATTACAGAATATCACATTGCAGAATATCACATTACAGAATATCACATTATAAAATATCAACTACAAGATACAGGAAGTAGTTATAATTCATAGCAGTATAATGAACTACTCCAGAGATCTGGATGGACGGTTATTTAATCGATTCGATAATTACACGATTTTGAACAGGGTTTGGAACACAGACCCGGAGTGAACGGGTCCGCTTTGGCCGCCCCTCGCTCCAGCGCCTTTGGCAAGGTTTTTATTTTGTGTTTGCTCTGAACGCGAATGCCCTGATTTTGAAAGCCTACCTTTTTTCTAAAAAAGAGAAATCGTTCGTGCAATTTAATGGGAAACCCACGTTGCATATCTGGCAGAATTCGTCCTGAAACGATGACTATTGGTTAAACTATTAACTTAAAACAGCAAACTCCCCCCCCCCCCCCCATGCAAAAACGCACCGATTCTAACCCTGCATGCACGCACGCTCGAGATATGAAGCATGCATATGCTGACGTGCCATATTCATATCTGATGAAAGAAAGGATCCGCCTTCGTGCAGAAATACCCTTCTGTCGATTGCAGACCAGTGGAAAATCACCTCGCGCTGAGAGAGCTCGTTGCGGGTTTTTGCTGAGACCACGAGTCAGTCTGAATACCCCTGTGAAAGCAGAGTGCATTAAACCGCTCCACAGCCTCTATCTGGATACACATGCGCGGACAGAATAACTGAATACACCTGCTGACCGCAACAGTTAAAAACACACGCGTGCCCACATGGAAACACTAGAGCAGGGTGCGTGCATGTATCTTATTTGTCTTATGTTGGTTTGTTTGCGCGCTTTTATGAATTCATGAAATGACCACAACGTGTTTATTTTTAGAGCATATGAAATACAAAACACGAGCTGATTTTGAGGGACAAAAAATATGATCAATGAATTGATCCGTCTTTTAATACGAGAAACAGCAGGCTTTTAGCGAAAGAAATTGCGCATTGCAGAATTTGCTAATAAAGGCATTTGTTATTTTACTAAGGGAGTTATTCGGTTAATAGTTAATACTAATATAGTTAATATATAATATAATTCATATTGTATTATATTCAAGCTGTTTTGAAAACGCTTATGGTATCTTTAAAACCATACACTTCAATATAATGTGTGCCGCTTTACGCGTAAAGATCCACACAAGACTCGAGGTGTTCGGTTGCAGCAGCGACTCAGCGAGCCTTTAGAATCTCGTGCCGGATTTGTGTGCAGTGTGCTGCAATCCCCTATTGACTGCAATAGCAACATATTTTCATGTGGATTTTAATAAGCCTGTTCCACGACGCACGGCAATGCACGCTGAAGCATTGTAAAAACTAAAACAATCCGCGGCTCTACATCAAGACAAGCTTCCAGACTCACAATGAAATGCACGACCGGCTCTACATGTCTTGAGATTATTAATGATGAAGTGAACGTTATTATTATTATTATTATTATTATTATTATTATTATTATTATTATTATTATAGTATTTGGTCTACGGTGCTCTTTCCAAATGTGTGCGTAAAGTCGCTTTACCGTTTCAGATATATTCGTTCTTTACTTTTCTGTTGTTTGTCAGATATTTGTTTTATTATTTAAATTCTATTGTAATTGTAATATAAAGGCACCTGGTCCCAGGACTCAGTGACATGAGCGATGTGGGGGGAGGGGGTGTGTGTAACGGTATCGACGCGCACAATAGCCGTTAATTCGGGTTTCAGTGCATGTGGTTTGTTATTTTCCACTGAAGATCAGCACCAACGCGTGGTCGTTTCAGATGGACGAATCGATCAATAAGGTGCAAAAACCACCCATGCATTTTTTTAAATCTTTTGTTATATATAAATATATCTAAGTATTGTTCTGAGTGTTTTGAGACAGGAAATAACAGACAGCCTCTCTTCTCTTGCGCAGTAAGGTCCCCTTCCCCCTCAGAACCAGACTCGACCGCCACGCCTGTCTGATCCACACAGCACCTCGCTTCTTTCCGTGTCTGCAGAGCCCTGTGAGGCGGATTGCAAACGAGCGCCTTGTCTCAATGGAGCGCTTAGTGCGTAACAGAATGATCCGCATTCTAACTGTGGCAACATTCTATTCTGAAGGCAAGTCTCTTTTCATTATTATTATTATTATTATTATTATTATTATTATTATTAATAGATTTTGATTCATTGCCAAACCCTTATTAAAAGGTATTTGTTCATTCTATAACGATGTGGTTCTAAATATTGTTTTTCGGTAACTCGTTCCATGAAGTGTCTCTAATGACTGTATTCACAAACATGCGCGCTTACACATCATTACAATGGCGTTGTGCAGAGTTACCATGTACTTAATGTGGAAATCTGTGTGCTCGATATAACCCTATCCCTAACCCTAACCCTATCCCTATCACTAACCCTATCCCTAACACTAACCCTATCACTAACACTAACCCTATCACTAACCCTATCCCTAACACTAACCCTATCCCTAACACTAACCCTATCCCTAACACTAACCCTAACCCTATCCCTAACACTAACCCTATCACTAACACTAACCCTATCCCTAACACTAACCCTATCCCTAACCCTAACCCTAACACTAACCCTAACCCTAACACTAACCCTATCACTAACACTAACCCTATCCCTAACACTAACCCTATCCCTAACACTAACCCTAACCCTATCCCTAACACTAACCCTATCACTAACACTAACCCTATCACTAACACTAACCCTATCCCTAACACTAACCCTATCCCTAACCCTAACCCTATCCCTAACACTAACCCTATCCCTAACACTAACCCTATCCCTAACACTAACCCTATCCCTAACACTAACCCTATCACTAACACTAACCCTATCCCTAACACTAACCTTAACACTAACCCCATCCCCTAACACTAACCCTAACCCTATCCCTAACACTGACCCTAACGCTTTGCTGATACAATTGTGTTCTTGCGTATATCGTGCAAAAAGATTTACACACTAAGTACATTGTAAGTGTGCATAATAACACTGTAACTATGTGTAAGTAATGCTTAGCATGTATATAAATACACAGCAATCAGAGACACTTCATGTAAAGTGTTTACAATTACTGGAAGAATTCTTCTTTAAATCGCATGGCGCAATACCTTTCTATAGGAGATGCATCCTCAACATTAGTCCTGTTTTATTATAATATCTCTGGGTCAATCGCAACGAATCAAAAGGTATAATTCAGTACAATATTTGCTCTAGGTAAGACTTCATGTTGTGATGTTTAAAACGACCGCGTAAAGGAATCTAGCTTTGTTTTTAAATGTATTTGTATCTACTGCAATCAGGTAGATGATCTCTGAAATATGCAGTTATCAAAATAATTCATCCATTACAGTGTTTAAAGTATTATTTTTATTCTCCACGCAACGTTTGCAATAACACTCCTGGGTCAATCGTAACAAACCAAAAGGAGCGTCCTAACTGGGGATGATCGCGGGGTCAGTACGGAGGACGGGACTAAACCAGCACCGAAGTTAATACCAAGTGCCATGAACTAAGGCGCTCAAGATAGACCCCCAGCTGCGTATTAAAATGGGTCTCAATTGCAACGAACCCAAAGCAGCTGCGGTTCCTCTCTAGAGCAAGGCCTCCCAAACCGGTCCTCGGGACCCCCTGCTGGGTTTCATTCCAAATGAGCTCTCGATTAATTAGACCTTTTGACTTGTTTTCAGCTCTTAATCGGCTGCGTATTTCAAGTCAACTGTAACATTTTGTAAGCAACTCGAACTCTGCAACTGTTTAAGAGCTGAGAACAATTAAAAAGGTCTAATTAAGCAAATGATCAGTTGAATGAAGGGTCTGGTTCAGTGATGGAGAGCTCAGTTCGGATGAAAACCAGCAGACACACACAGGGGGTCCGCATGACCGGGGCTGGGAAACACTGCGCTGGAAAAATAACACTCTTAAAATAGAATTAGCTGGAACCAATCAGCGAGTTCACAACTTTGTTCCCCATCTGTTTGCGTTGCAATTGGTATAAGTCAGTACGCAGCTGGGGATGATCCCGAGATTGTACCGTATATTAGCCAGTCTGCAGCTTAGTGCACAGCTCCGTACTGAATGTACAAGTGCGTTGCAATTGACCCATGCTGTCTGTCTCTGTCTATGTATTATTATTATTATTATTATTATTATTATTATTATTATTATTATTATTATTAATAATTTATTTATTTATTTTTGTTGCAGTTTTTCTTTTTCTCAGTGCAGATCCCGCTTATTATTTCACTCGGGTCGGAGAGCCGGTTACCGTCCCCTGTGTCATCGATTGGAAACTCGAATCTGCAGATCGGCTCCGCTGGCTCCGATACAACGCGAGTGGGGGACTGAGCAAGCCGTTCCCTGGTGAATGCGGAGATCCGGGCTCCCAATGCAGGATCACCCGCACCGTAGAGAGCAATAAAGTCACGCTAAAAATCCGGAACACGCAGAGAAACGATAGCGGGCGATATTACTGCGCTGAACGCAATGGCAGCTCTCTGAGATTCTCAGACGCGTCCGTTGTGACCGTGTCTGGAGGTGAGTTTATACTGCTGTACTGACAATAATAATAATAATAATAATAATAATAATAATAATAATAATATTTACATATGTACGATAATAAATTCATACTTTTGGAGAAACGTTCGGTAACACTTTATATTCAGTGTCTCCTGATTACTCTGTGTTTGCATAGCAGATACTTTGTAAATACACGCGCACTTACACATAATTACAATGTTAATATGAATTAACTTAACAAGCAAAGCTTTTTGCAAGATACATGTAATTACACAATTGAATCAGAACAGGGTTAGTGTTAGGGATAGGGTTAGGGTTAGTGTTAGGGTTAGGGTTAGTGTTAGGGATAGGGTTAGTGTTAGGGATAGGGTTAGTGTTAGTGATAGGGTTAGTGTTAGGTTAGTGATAGGAATAGGGCCCAGTGTTAGTGTTAGGAATAGGGTTAGTGTTAGGTTAGTGTTAGGGCCAGGGTTTGTGTTATGGATAGGGTTAGTGATAGGGATAGGACAAGGGACAGTGTTAGTGTTAGGATAGGGTTAGTGTTAGGGTATTGAGTGTTAGGTTAGGGATAAGGTTATTGCCATGATAGGGTTAGTGATAGGGATAGGGTTAGTGTTAGGGTTAGGGTTAGTGTTAGAGTTTGTGTTAAGGATAGGGTTAGTGTTAGTGTTAGGGTTATATCGAGCACAGAGATTTACACATTAAGTACATTGTAACAATGCATAATAACATGATGCTTCGTACCTGTATTTACTAAGTAACTTCTATGTAAATACACAGTAATTAGAGAAGCTTCATGTAGTGTTGCCAAACGTTTTATTAAAATATATAAGTTATTATTGAATGTAATACCCTGATTGCCCTATAAATTTAATGCTATAAAATGCAATTAAATACAGTTTTTATTATTATTATTATTATTATTTCATTAAGTTTCAGATGATTCCTCTGTGAATCCGTCAGTGTCTATCCTGGCCCCCCTGGCTGTCTCCGGCAGCGCGCTCGATTCCAAGGCGACCCTGACATTAGTGTGTCTAATCCGGGGCCTCTCCTCACCCTCGGTCCGGGTCTGGTGGTTCATCTCCGGTAACCTCACGGCGGAGGGAACGCCGAGCTCCGGGATCAAAGTGAAGGAGGGCGGAGAGGGACAGGGAGACGGAGAGAACTACGCCGCTACCAGCCGCCTGACAATCCCGGTGGAGACGTGGAGAAGCGGGGCTGAGTGCGCATGCGAAGCGCAGCTGGACTGGAACACACTTATCCGCAGCGGGAATGTTTTATACGCTGGGATTCACGGGGCGGGTCAGTAGTCTCTCCCTTTTGCCTCTTTATCATTAATGAGTCATTTAACAGACGCTTTTATCCAAAGCGATTTACAAAGGTGAACGATGCATCAGCAACTGCTGCCGCAGAGTCACTTCCAAAAGGACCTCGTTTGTTTGACGTCTCATCCGAAGGACGGAGCACAAGGAGGTGAAGTGACTTGCTCAGGGTCACAGTGAGTCAGTGGCTGAGCTGGGATTTGAACCTCCTGGTACCATGCCACTTTCTCTAAACACTGGACCAACAAAACTCTTATTTTCTAACATTTATATTAAAAAAAAAGAATAGGCTGGAACAGGCTTGATAACAGATACAAGTTTTATGTTTGTGTATTTGTACCTGTGATTATTATCATTGCTTGGGTTATTTAGGATAAGCAGAGTAAACATGTTAATGTGGAAAGTTGTTTACTTTTTAGTGTAACTGTCATTCTAATTGTAATTACTTTAACGTAATTGTAATTGTAATTGTACTCAGTTGTAATTGAAATGTCAGTAAACAACTCTGCTGTAACTGTAATTGAACCCAGGTCTGGCTGCAGAGCGGTGCCTGGTTCAGTACTCCGTGTTCTCCGGGGTCTCCCTCCTCGCTCTCTCCGCGGCTCTCTGCAGCTGCGCGCTGTGGACCCGCCGCCGCTTCAAACCAGGTACCGTCCCGGCCGCTCCCTCCCTGTGCGCCGGTGCGAGTTTATAGCGCTACAGCCAGTGATGGCTCTGCAGCGGGCTAGCGAGTCAGTGCACCGCATTGTATATCTCTATAGATACGATTTCATTACTGACAGAAACACTTTCAAAATGATTATTATTATTATTATTATTATTATGACGATGGTGATACATATTATTAATATTATATTAGTATTAATACAAAACATAATAATAATAATGGTGACGTTGTTAAAATGTATTCTGTATTCATGTGGTTTTGTTGCATACACACGCACACACACACACACACACACTTTATATATATAGATATTAGGACCCCAGTGGTCTGTGATTAAGGGGAGGGGTCGGGTCTCTCATTCTACACCAGCAGGTGGTATTACTGCAGAGTGCACGGGCTTCATTTCTGTGCAGGTCTTAAGCAAGGTTACACAGTGTCTGTATTATAAGAAAGACGTTAACAAACAGGTTACCCGCGGGGCTGTTACCAGCCGCTTCTCCCTGCCGCTTATTACCGCGGCCCGGGGAGACGCTGTTGGTATTCAACAGACACTCAGCCTCGTTCTGAGACTCTGTCAGTGACGTCTCAAATTTGCATTCCCAGCGTCCACTGAAGACTCCACGCGTGTAATTTACAAAAGGACACCCGGCAGCGGAGATACAAAGGTAAAGTTGACATATTCAGTTCATGCATTAGACTTTTTTCATTGTTCTGTTTTTACAAACTCGCTTTTTATCTCGGCTGTTTTCTAATTTTATAATTAAAACCACTTTTTGTCACTTTTTTAATTTCAATTTTATAGCATTTTGTATTAAACCGTTTTTCATTTAGTAGTTTAATTGGTTGTGTGTGTTTGTGCGTGCGTGCATGCGTCTGTGTGTGTGTGTGCGCGTGCGTGAGTGAAGCGCTTTCCGGTCCTATAGAAATGTACATTGTATTGTATTGTATGCGAGTCAATGGGATTCAGTGTTTCGCGTCTATAGTTAAGAGATCCCTTCAGCGCACGACGTCGAGTGCCCCAGGGGGATCAGTACAATCTGAGACGGAGTTGAGGTTTTTGATACTAGTGCATTCAGGGGTCTATTCTGACTTGGTTTACGCGTGATTTACGCGCTGGAAGAAGGGTTTACATGCCCACGAATGGTAAAAACAATACCATATATGAGCATGTAAGATCTAAACCAAGTCAGAAAAGACCCCTCACTGCGTATTCTGATAAGAGCTGTCCTCTGATAAGAGCGGTGGGCTTTTAGAAGGGCCGTCCTGGATCTGAACCCCTTTCGTGCAGGAAATCTAGAAAACAGCTGAAAGGGTTCATAATGAAGCCAATCCGCGGCCGGCTGCGCCGTGCATCAATGGGGCCCTGTTCTAGTGTGACAGGATTTGGAATCCCAATTGAAAGTTATTGGCTGGGAGGTTCCGCTATTGGTATGTACTGTAATATTATTGATGATATATTATTTAATAAACCCTGTTGATCTCTTGCAGAGGAGAGATGAAGAGGACAACCTGGTCACCTACGCGAGCTTGGACTTTGAATCCCAGAAGAAGAACAGAAAGAAGAGACGCATATAATAATAATAATAATAATAATAATAATAATAATAATAATGAACCCTTTGGAGCGTTTTTGATGTTAGTTTTGCGCCTTTATATAATTTTTCAACAGTAGTTTTTATTTTTTTCTTGCTTGCTTGTGATTTGTAACGGATGCAAAGTTCAAACAATTAATATCTGTTTAAAATGATCATTATCCGGGGAAGTCTGATGGTCAGCTGTCCTCAGACCCCATTCCTCACCTCCAAGTTTTGAATCGTTTTCCATTTTCACTTCACCACTACAGCGCTGGAGAAACGTTTTGCATCACCCTGTAGAATTAACCAATTTTGCTTCAGAAAGCCGAATGAAACCGGCTGAATAATAAATAATATTTAATTACACACCACTTTTTTTCCCCAATATAAACTGACAAAACTGTGACATTTCGAAATCTTACCTCAAATACTGTACTGCTATCCAGGATCAAATAGTTGTCTTTTTGTTCACAAATAAAGTTGTTTTTTTTTAAAACTAAACTTTTGGTTGTACGTCTTCCCTGTTTAACATCAGCCACTCGGCACACCTTCACACTGTGTAACAGTCAGTCTGTCTGTCGGTGTGTCTGTGCGTGTGTCTGTCCCAATCCTTTGTGTAGCTGCTGGTAATGCTGTGGTCTATTTCACTTCAAGGCACTGTTAACATTGGAATCGCTCAAACCACTTGTACTTTCAATACGCCACCACCAGAGGGTGCACCGGTACATTAAACATTTTTTAAAAAGAAACATTTGTTCTTTTTAAAAAACAGCTGTTGAACAGACCAGGCATAATTCACAGCGCAGACGTCATCAACAAAGTCTTTATTTTTCACACATCTTGACACATCGAAAAGCAAAACCTTGAGGGGGAAACGATGCAAAATTTCAACAGGAAGTTTAAAGCGCCTGCAAAATTCTCAATTAAAAACAACCGAGTAGCTTCTGCAGCCAGGAGGTGCTGCACAGCAGCTGTGTGCTTTCAGTGTCCCCTTCGTATCTCACCCCTGCTGCGCGACGCAGTCCTGCTTCATCTGTGCTGAGTTGCTGGCAGATCACCAGATGACTTCCAGTCAAAATCTCCAGTCTGTGCAGAGCAGGTCCAGTGGTGTGTGATTCTCAGTTGTACTGGGTATTAGGATGCACCCTTCTTTCTCTATCCCGCTGTGCCCCATCGCCACAATCCCCCCCCCCCCCCTGGTTTTCACCCCTCTTTCTGGGGGTCTCAGTGAGAGTGTGTGCGCCCCCCTTTCCCCTTGCCGCTGTACCCCATCGCCATGATCCCGATCAAGCCCCCAAACTCCTTCAGGTCCACCTCCCCGTCCTGATTGGTGTCCAGCATGTGCAGGAGCTCGTCCACGAAACTGGGTCCCACGTCTTTCTGCTCCAGCAAAGAGAGGGGAGAGAGGGGTCAGCGGTGAAACACACTGCACAGCAGACTACCATTACCCCTGAGTGCAATACAGGACCACTGCATTCACATTGCAGTGCCACTGTCTGTCTGTCTGTCTGCATTGACATTGTAGTGCCACTGTCTGTCTGTCTGCATTGCCATTGTAGTGCCCCTGTCTGTCTGTCTGTCTTCATTGACACTGCAGTGCCCCTGTCTGTCTGTCTGTCTGTCTGTCTGTCTGTCTGTCTGTCTGTCTGTCTGTCTGCCTGCATTGACATTGCAGTCCCACTGTCTGTCTGCCTGCGTTGCCATTGCAGTTCTCCTGTCTGCCTGTCTGTCTGCGTTGCCATTGCAGTGCCACTGTCTGTCTGCATTGCCATTGAAGAGACAGGGTTCAGGGGTGAAATATTCTGCACAGCACAGACTACCTTTACCCATTGGTGTAATACATGACCACTGCATTATCATTGTAGAGCCACTGTCCGTCTGTCTGTCTATCTGTCTGTCTGCCTGCCTGCCTGTCTGTCTGTCTGTCTGTCAGTCTGCAATGACATTGAAGATCATTTAGGAAGCCCCCAGCCAGGGTAAACTATGGTAAATTCATAGTATAACCATGGAAACGCATGGAGGAAAACTGTAAAAATGCAGGCAGTGTGCTATCGTATCAGGGCCAGCATCTGCCTGTTTGTCTGTGCTGTGCAATATATACTGTATATGTGTATTTAATATATATGTGTAAGTATACCCATGGGGGAAAGCATTGGGAGGTTTATTGTGGTAAGATTTTCAATGCACAGAGTTTGAGCTGTGCTCCCTCCAGCAGTCCCTGTGTTTGATTCACACTCGCCTCCTCCAGCAGTCCCTGTGTTTGAGTCTCACTCACCCCCTCCAGCAGTCCCTGTGTTTAAGTCTCACTCACCCCCTCCAGCAGTCCCTGTGTTTGAGTCTCACTTGCTCCCTCCAGCAGCCCCTGTGTTTGATTCACACTCGCCTCCTCCAGCAGTCCCTGTGTTTGAGTCTCACTCACCCCCAGCGGGCCGGTCAGCTCTGCCTGCAGCAGCCTCTGCAGCTCTCCACGGCTCAGCTTGGTCCTGTCTCCTTCCAGCTCTGCGTAAATTCTGAAGAGATCGATCACAGACCCCAGCACAAGCTCCAGCTGAGACATCGCGCTGCTGGGAGAGAGTGGCACAGAGAGGGATGGTAAAGCATAGGGAAGCATTGTAAAGCACAGAGAGGTATGGCAAAGCATAGGGAAGCATTGTAAAGCACAGAGAGGTCTGGTAAAGCATAGGGAAGCATTGTAAAGCACAGAGGGGTATGGTAAAGCATAGGGAAGCATTGTAAAGCACAGAGAGGTCTGGTAAAGCATAGGGAAGCATTGTAAAGCACAGAGAGGTGTGGTAAAGCATAGGGAAGCATTGTAAAGCACAGAGAAGTGTGGTAAAGCATAGGGAAGCATTGTAAAGCACAGAGAGGTCTGGTAAAGCATAGGGAAGCATTGTAAAGCACAGAGAGGTCTGGTAAAGCATAGGGAAGCATTGTAAAGCACAGAGAGGTGTGGTAAAGCATAGGGAAGCATTGTAAAGCACAGAGAGGTCTGGTAAAGCATAGGGAAGCATTGTAAAGCACAGAGAGATCTGGTAAAGCATAGGGAAGCATTGTAAAGCACAGAGAAGTATGGTAAAGCATAGGGAAGCATTGTAAAGCACAGAGAGGTCTGGTAAAGCATGGGGAAGCATTGTAAAGCACAGAGAGGTACGGTAAAGCCTAGGGAAGCATTGTAAAGCACAGAGAGGTATGGTAAAGCATAGGGAAGCATTGTAAAGCACAGAGGTCTGGTAAAGCATAGGGAAGCATTGTAAAGCACAGAGAGGTCTGGTAAAGCATAGGGAAGCATTGTAAAGCACAGAGAGGTCTGGTAAAGCATAGGGAAGCATTGTAAAGCACAGAGAGGTCTGGTAAAGCATAGGGAAGCATTGTAAAGCACAGAGAGGTCTGGTAAAGCATAGGGAAGCATTGTAAAGCACAGAGAGGTCTGGTAAAGCATAGGGAAGCATTGTAAAGCACAGAGAGGTCTGGTAAAGCATAGGGAAGCATTGTAAAGCACAGAGAGGTACGGTAAAGCATGGTAAACTAACCCTTATAAAAGTGTCCCATAGTAAAAGCACAGCACCGTGTAATAAAGCACAGAGACAGCATGGTAAAGCATAGGGAGTTTTGTTAAAGCATATTAAAAAAAAAGTCTGACTTTTAATGGTCAGTCTCTGGCCTCGACAGTAAAAATGTGACCCCCCCCCCCGAATAATTGGTACTTGATTTTAGAGGTGAAGGAAGGACAGCTTTTCTTGTTTTGAAATCAACACATTAACCAAAGGATTTATTAATAACTGCCGATAAATATTGTGAGTACGAGTTTCTGCACACCCCTACAACTGAGCATGTCACCGATAAAATTATTATTTACTTGAATAAAAGTCCACCCTTTCCTTTTGGAAGACAAAATGCAGCCCAATTTCAAAACTGTTTAAATAATAAATTAAATTAACTATTAAAAAAAAAAAAAAAACACCGCCATTTAAAATCACAGGGCAGGAATCTCGCAGGGTTTCAAAGATAACTGATCAGGTTCAACTCACCTTCTTCTTTTAGTTGAAAAAATCAAACAGATATAGAGTCTTTCTTCTGAACCCCAGCTGTAGTTCTAATAGTCAGGTTTCTTCTGTAGTTCTAATAGTCAGGTTTCTTCTGTAGTTCTAATAGTCAGGTTTCTTCTGTAGTTCTAATAGTCAGGTTTCTTCTGTGTTCTAATATTTAGGTTTTTCTGTAGTTTAAAGAAAAGGTTTCTTCTGTAGTTCTAATAGTCAGGTTTCTTCTGGAAATAGTTTTTCTTCACCCAATTTCGCTAATAGTCAGGTTTCTTCTGTAGTTCTAATAGTCAGGTTTCTTCTGTAGTTCTAATAGTCAGGTTTTTCTGTAGTTCTAATAGTCCGGTTTCTTCTGTAGTTCTATACCCCTAGTGTTTCTTCTGTAGTTCTAATAGTCAGGTTTCTTCTGTAGTTCTAAAAGGTTTCCAGCTGAGCAGGTTTCTTCTGTAGTTCTAAAGTCAGGTTTCTTCTGTAGTTCTAATAAAGAGGTTTCTTCTGTAGTTCTAATGTCAGGTTTCTTCTGTAGTTCTAATAGTCAGGTTTCTTCTGAACTTCTAATAGTCAGGTTTCTTCTGTAGTTCTAATAGTCAGTTCTAATAGTCAGGTTTCTTCTGTAGTTCTAATAGTCAGGTTTCTTCTGGAAATAGAACAGGTTTCTTCTGTAGTTCTCCAGGTTTCTTCAGAGTTCTAATAGTCAGGTTTCTTCTGTAGTTCTAATAGTCAGGTTTCTTCTGTAGTTCTAATAGTCAGGTTTCTTCTGTAGTTCTAATAGTCAGGTTTCTTCTGTAGTTCTAATAGTCAGGTTTCTTCTGTAGTTCTAATAGTCAGGTTTCTTCTGTAGTTCTAATAGTCAGGTTTCTTCTGTAGTTCTAATAGTCAGGTTTCTTCTCTCATCAATAGTCAGGTTTCTTCTGTAGTTCTAATAGTCAGGTTTCTTCTGTAGTTCTAAAGTCAGGTTTCTTCTGTGTTCTAATAGTCAGGTTTCTTCTGCAGTTCACTTCTGCAGTTCTAATAGTCAGGTTTCTTCTGTAGTTCTAATAGTCAGAACTTCTTCTGTAGTTCTACTGCAGGTTTCTTCTGTAGTTCTAATAGTCAGGTTTCTTCTGAACTTCTAATAGTCAGGTTTCTTCTGTGGTTCTACTGCAGAGGTTTCAGGTTTCTGCAGTTCTAAAGAGGTTTCTTCTGTAGTTCTAATAGTCAGGTTTTCTTCTGTAGTTCTAATAGTCAGGTTTCTTCTGTAGTTCTAAGTCAGGTTTCTTCTGTAGTTCTAATAGTCACTTCAGTAGTTCTAATAGTCAGGTTTCTTCTGTAGTTCTAATAGTCAGGTTTCTTCTGCAGTTCTAATAGCAGTTTCTTCTGTAGTTCTAATAGAACTTTCTTCTGTACTAATGCAGGTTTCTTCTGTAGTTCTAATAAAGAGAACTCTTCTGTAGTTCTGCAGTCAGGTTTCTTCTGTATAAAAGAGTCACTTTCTTCTGAGTTCTAATAGTCAGGTTTCTTCTGGAACTCCACCTCAGAACTTCTGTGGTCTAGTCAGGTTTCTTCTGTAGTTCTAATAGTCAGGTTTCTTCTGTGTTCTAATAGTCAGGTTTCTTCTGTGGTTCTAAAAGAGAACTTCACTTCTAATAGTCAGGTTTCTTCTGTAGTTCTAATAGTCAAGGTTTCTTCTGTAGTTCTAATAGTCAGGTTTCTTCTGTAGTTCTAATAGTCAGGTTTCTTCTGTGGTTCTAATAGTCAGGTTTCTTCTGTAGTTCTAATAGTCTCCACTTTCTTCTGTAGAACGCTAATAGTCAGGTTTCTTCTGTGGTTCTAATAGTCAGGTTTCTTCTGTAGTTCTAAGAGAACTTCTTCTGTGGTTCACTGCAGGTTTCTTCAGTATAGGAAATAGTCAGGTTTCTTCTGTACACTGCAGGTTTCTTCTGTATTCTAAAGTCAGGTTTCTTCTGTAGTTCTAATGCAGGTTTCTTCTGTAGTTCTAATAGTCAGGAAAGTTCTAATAGTCCCCTTCTCAACACTGTAGTTCTAGAGTCAGGTTTCTTCTGTAGTTCTAATAGTCAAGTTTCTTCTGTAGTTCTAATACTGCAGGTTTCTTCTGTAGTTCAATAAAGAGTTTCTTCTGTAGTTCTAAAGAGAACTCCTGTAGTTCTAACATTTTCTTCTGTAGTTCTAATAGTCGGTTTCTTCTGTAGTTCTAATAGTCAGGTTTCTTCTGAGAACTCCACTTTCTTCTGTAGTTCTAACACTTCTGTAGTTCTAATACTCAGGTTTCTTCAGTATTCTAAAGAGAATTGCCCTCTCAAAAAAACATCAATGCTCTTCCAGTTTCTAGTAGCAAGCTGATCCTAAAACTCAAAGGGTCCCAGTGATCCAGCATCAACAGCATGGCTCAATAACCCATTCCAACCCCTCACCCCTCTCTGCGTAAACAGGAACTCTGAACACTGTCCAAACCTCTCTGATCCACCCCCCAGTGAACAGAAGATTCCTCCCAAAACTAAATCAATACAATAATACAATTAAATACATGCTTTAGAACCTTACCTCTCTCTGCAAGTATTCAAGCACCTGGAAGAACAGGAGCAACAACTTTACATCTATATAGTGGTTTTTCATAGTTCTAATAGCCATTTCTTCTAAGTTCTAATAGTCAGGAGTCCGGATACCATGAAATAAAAGACAGTAGTGACTATTTCATCTTTTTCAGCCTGTGAAAACAGCATGATTTATTTTGGGTTAACCTGTTTTCTACCGGTACTTGATTTCAGTTAAATCATCGATTTCTGAAGAATTCAAGTTGTTGATCAATTTCTCAAGTTAATGTGTTCAATTACATCAGGAGGGGTCAGCTCTGGTCCTGGAGAGCTGCAGGCTGATCAGATTTTTGTTCCACATGATCTCTAGAAATCAGTCAATCAATCAATCTTTATTTTATATAGCGCCTTTCATAGTGGAGCACCATCACAAAGCGCTTTACAAGATGCAGTAACAACAAGAAAATCCATCATACTTTAAATACAGAGAAATGCATCATACATGATATACAGTAAAAAAAAAAAACAACAATATAGTGAAAAATGTATAATGCATTCAGTACAGTGATGATTAAGGGTTGCCTATAAAACCTGCTGGATTGTGTATCAGGTCGAATCAGGACAGGGGTTCAACATTTGCCTGTGTTTCTTGCGAGATTATCAATCACCGACCAAGCCCCTCTGATAACATGTGACCTAACTGATGAGAAGTTGTTTGGAGAGTTTTGTAAACCTGTCCTCCCTTGGCTATGTGAGACATTAAACTTATCACCCGCAACTATTAAACCCTCGTAAGAAAACTCCGACATACTAAAAGAAACTGGCAGCCGTGTGCGATAGAACTGAAGGCACTGAGAAAGGCTTCTGCTTCCGCTAATAACTCTTTAGAGTGTGTTTGATTATTTTGCTTCGCTGCTTTTCTGTTCTTCTCTGAATGCTTTTGAATATTTAAGACCAGCCTCCTGGCAGTTCCAATGCTGTTTCATAACCTTCGATAAAATTAAAATTCAGATACGTAGCTGCTTGGAATTACTAATGGATGATATTTCAAATCCCAGCCCAGCCACTGTTACTGGCGATGAAGCACCGTGAGAGTCACTCTCCAAAAACA
>JAHFZB010000595.1:0-36829 GCA_036884735.1 Huso huso
CTGTGCCAGCCAATACATCATGGTGTAAACAGTTGCTTTAAGTTTGCCATTTTGTGTGTGTTTAGCATCTTGAGCGCAAGTCATATTTGTCACATTATAAATAGTCCATATTTCTTTTTCTATTCTGATCGTCACATAATCAGTTTTAAAAGCCAAAAATTACAACAAAAATATTACTTATCACACACATGTGTTGATCACACAAAAACATATTTAGAAAAAATCAATTTTGCAGCCACCGCACTGATAAGTGAGCTACCTTTTGGACCTCAGCGAGGCAGCTCTGAGCCAGCTCGCTACTGTTAGGCACAGTTTCTCATGCAGGTCATTCAATAAAGCGTAAATAACGCTCTGGATCTCTGTTGTTAAGAGCGCACCCTGATCTTAACAAATGGCACGTGTATGGGAGTAAGTGTAAATGTGTGTACATGTCTGCTGTTTGATATTATTCATGTTAGAAGTACAGGGCCCTCAAGTGTATATTTACCTAGAGGTCAGTAGTAGTTAATCTGGCCCTCCTAGCTCCCTCCATTCCAGCCATGTAAGACTGCAGGACCCTATTGGTTGACAAACAATTTATTCAATATGGTCATTGATTGGAAGGCAGGTGAATATAAAAGGATAGTGTCCTCCTCCTTTTGGTGAAAAGAGTACACATATGGCGAGTTGCTGGTCCCTAAATACAAAATGCTGCAGTCTGTCTGTCTGCCCTGCCTGCCTGCCTGTCTGCCTGCCTTAAAAACCTTTTAAGTTTAATTTTGTTTTATTTATTATCATTACAAAATAGTGGGAAAGTAAAGCCTCATGAAACACTTGAGCTTTTTTGAACCATTAATGGTTTGGTGAAAAGGCTCACCGATCTGAATCTCATTGAAGCCATTATGCTGTTTGCATGTTAAACTTCATTGATAAACTCTATAGTCTTTGATCCTACTATTCTAACAGTGCAGTAGTTGTTCGACAACGATCAACATGCAGATGATTTACAAGTTAAGAACATAATAGATCTCTGGAATAAACTTTTTTTTTTTTTTTACCCGATTATAAGCACTACATGATGTGTGCTGCAACCACAAGAAAATTGGGCTGCCTTGGTTGTTTAAAATGATTTTGTTTCCAAAAACTGTTAGCTTGTCGATGCATACGGGTACCATCTGTGGTTTAAAATATATTCACTTCCTGTGGAGATCTGGGTTCAGTACCTATTTCATTATTATTATTCACTGTTAACACACAGTGAAAGTTTATTTAACAGATTAAAAACACAAAACTAGATTTACCTTAATCATCAATGTGGAAGAAGAGAATAATATTGTAAATGTACAGGAAAATATGAAAATGATTTAACCAAAAATTAAACATATATAACTTGGAAAAACACGAAATAGCCCTGGGGCTGATGGGTCTATCGAATCTCTATGTCATTTTAACATGACCTATTTATCAAATAACCCGTCCATGAGTAAATGTGGCAAGTAATCGAAAATAAAATGTTACCAACTGTTAGGTCCGTTTATAAAATGACAGAGAAATGTTGGTTAATAGAGTGTAAATATATAAAAGATAAAGCGTCAGGTAGGCGAGGTTGTGTGAAGAAGATTTCTGCTTTCGTATTAAGGTTTGATTTCTCTCAAATCAACAATACGAGGAAGATGAAATAATCTTTACTTCATTCTATTTATTTTTTTTTAAATCACGTTATAGTATTTTAAAATGTCCCCAAATAAATATGAATATTTCCCAAAATACTGTTATTTTTTCAGCCATAGTTTTTTTTCAGCATTTTAAAATATGGTAAGAATCTAATGTTACTGCTGATAACTTTCTGCATGATTTGTTTGTTTCTACACACAGCAGCTCCTTTCTACCCTGAACAATATGCGTTATAACAACAGTATAAGAGCAGGAATGTTTAGTATAAGTTACTGTAATCACAACTAACAATAATAATAATAGTAATAATAATAATAATAATAATAATAATAACACATTGTGCCGTTACAGAAAATTATACCTATTTAATAATCTGTCTCATAATATAATTACAATTTCACAGATCACAACAATTTTATCTATAAATGACTGAATAAGGTTGACTTATAAATACATAATTTCACATAATTTTAAAAATAAATAAATTAAAATATTGTGCGAGCAATAGACAGGTGTCTTTGTTAATCGAGCCTGAAGAATAAAGTAGCCCGTGTCTTAGAATTCAGTACAGTATAGTGATGCGTGCATTCAAATCACAACAAAAGACAAGACTACCTGGTACACATACAGCAATGTGACTGACTGCCGAGAAAAAAGGCGAACAAGGCGTCACTGCCGAATACACAAGCAACAGCGTGACTTACTGCTGAGAAAAGATGAACCAAAGCGTCACTGCCCGATCTGAATCATCCGTGATGTACAGGCAGCCATTTTCTAAAAGCGTCATTATCTTCCTGATTCGAAGAGATTTTAAGTTCAACGTTTTGATTAGGCTTTTAGTAAACAGTACCAGCTTGGACAGATCCCGGAAATTTCGTTTTCCGACATGCTAAACAATAAACAGTTCTAAATTGAGAGAAAAACAGGTGTGAGTTCACGGTGGAAATGAAGCAACATCACTGTGGTGTGTGTGATAGCAGACAGTGAAACTGACTCCATATGCGTGGTGGTGTCTTTGTAAATGCATATTTATTTGATGCCTCAAATTGTTGAGGTGGGAAATTTGGGCTCGTCTTAAATTTGAAAATCTTTATCGTTCCAACCTTTACAATCTAGCTCTTCATTGTTTCCATTGTTCCCCTCCCTCTACAGCTGAGTACCAATCAATGGCAATTAGTTTCCATGTAGTGTTTTAAAAGCCGACTGGGCGGTTTCCTCTCATCAGGGCGCTGTCGTTTTTTTACTGCCGTGTTGCTGTGCGAGGCCAAAAACTTAGAATTTCAGCTGTACCCTGAAGAATATCCTGTAACACAAAACTGAAACTGAGCTTTCTGAAAAGAAAAAATCTACAAAATCTGCATAAACAAATGTATTTGAAAATATTCAAACCCCCTTCAATACTTAAATCCACAAACAAAGTTGTTGTTATACCGTGTGTTGGCTGTTTGATTAGTCAATAAAATATACAAACAAATAAAACATTTCACTGTATTACCTGTTCACCAGAAAACAGGGATTGTGACCTTTTCTTCTCAGATCCACACAACGTTGTGGTATCTGAACCCAGTATAAATGCATGTTTCAGGAAAACAATGTAATTCTCCACATTTCTTTCTTCTTATGAACTGGAATATGATACTAGGCAATGAATGATAACATATAAAGGGCAAGGGCAATTTATTTACCTAGTTTCAACCTCTTTAAATAAATGTACAAATAACCTCACTACTTTTTTAAATAGGCCGTTTTAACATCTTGCCTGCAGGATCTTGGCAGAGTTAGTGCTGCAATGTCTCCATAGGTGGCACCAAACACTGTTCAAAGTTTTACATTGCAAAAAGTCAGACTAATACATCCTGTTTAGCTGTATTAATTGCTGCATTGATTAGTGAAAAAGAAATAATTAGGCTTCCTTTGCATGCGATCAAAACCTTTTTTATCCTCCTCACTCAACAGCTTCCTCATCCAAAGTATCAGAACTCGTCACATCTTTTGCTGATATGGCGGGGCTGATCTTATCGATCTTGAAACCTGTCACAATTCACTCTGTTGTTAATATGGCTAATCTTATATTGCTGTTCTTTCAACTAAACTCAATGTCCTTTGGATAGGACAGAAAGTGTGTTGTTTGAATAAACAAAGACGAAACTGGCGTTTTAAATTACCAACCCCACACTGCTACTTGTCACTAATGACGGTTTGCTCATTTCACATCTATAGGGCTACTGCTGTGGCAGCATAAACTGTTCACTGCTCTGTATATATATAAAACAAGCATGACTACAAACAAAACTGGAATAGGCAGGGGCTTCATTTTGTTGTAATAATGGATCACCTAAAAGCCTTTGTCAGTATGTGATTTAACACAATAAAAATGAACCAGACAGATAAGTGAATCAGACTTGTCAGGTGCCCAGAGTTTTATAATGGAAGAAATAAAAGATGTTTAGGTGGCAGCCTTACTGACAGGATCCTTTATTGCTCTCTTGAACTCTCTGATTCAAAATATGTCGTCTTGCTATCTTGCCATCAGTGGCATATTTTTTTTAAATTGAATATATTTGAATTACCATGTCATGTTCGTATGAGTTCAGTGAAAGAACTAACTGAATAATAATATTCAGATGTTTTCCAAGGTACCCAGTTTTATTTATTGACTGTTAACTGTTGCTTTGCTCCCAAGTCTAATGTCTGCAAGTTTGTGATTTCAGGACATAGAACAGTGCGGTTAAGTGGTGGCAGCGATCTCTGTTCTGGGAGAGTTGAAGTACAGCATGTAGGGACCTGGGGGTCATGATGCTGACTTTGACTGGCAGGATGCAGAGGTTGTCTGTCGGGAGCTGAAGTGTGGAATTCCTAAAGAGGTGCTGGGAGGGAGCCCCTTTGGAGGGGCAGGGTGCAGGTCTGGTCCGAGGAGATGCAGTGCCAGGGAAAGGGCCCCCGTCAGTGAGTGTTTAGCTTCACCCAGCAACAAGCAGAGCTGCACACACAGGAGCAGCGTGGGCCTTGTCTGTTTAATGATCTATACACGCTAATGAATGCTGCTTCATTTTGGCAAACCTGTTGATCATATACCCGAGGGTGTGAGGTTAGGTTGTTCTAGATGAGTGTCACTCTTCAGAAGTCTGTAATTAATGAATACTGGTGCATAACTATTAGAAAGCTAAAAAGAAACATGCCCACCAATCATGCCCTTGCAGCCAGTATTACAGAACCTGTAACCCTTTTGTGATTGATAGCTGGTAAAGCAAACCCCATGTCCTGGTTCTCTGCTTGTGCTGTGCCCTGCTCCACACTCTGCTGCCCTGTGCAGGGTACACTGAGTACAGCTGGTGGGTGGCCCGGACTGTTCTGGTGGGAGTGGAGCTGCAGTCACGATGGTCAGTGGGGACGGTCTGGTCATTGGGATCTGAGACGCCACAGTTCTCTGCAAGCAGTTGGTGTGGGTACGCTGTATCAGTCCAGGACAGGCTTGGTTTTGGTCAGGCAGCATAGGTGATACAGGCTGATATATTGACTGTGATGGCAGTGAGACACACATATCAAATTGCTCCATCTCTGCATGGGGACGAGGGTGCCTGCACTCATAGCAATGATCAGGAGTGGTTATTCAGGTGGTAGTAATCACTCCAATGGGTGGAAGATTGGTGGTAACAACATCCTGTCTGCTAAACATATCTCAGTATTCTAGGTATTTAGATCTTCTACTGCCATCTGATGGGATTGTAAATTAATCAATTTACTGTTACAGTATTTTTTTATACACATTAGTATTGATTAACTTATTCCCATATTTGGGGTGTGGAAGAACAGACGTGCCCAAACAACAGAATTACTTGAAACCATGTTTTATGTTTTAACTGATTCAACATACAAGATAACAAACTGTGAACTGATGTAGAAGCTGTAGATGCAGTAAATAATGGTGCTGTTCTTCAGCTCTGGCGTTTCATTCCCCCCTGCTCACTCTTATTATCTTCAGGTCCGTTGCTACCAGCACAAGCGGTCAGTCGGACCTCTACCAAATAAATACAACACCAGTAAAGGGACACGCTCTGCTCAGGTTGATGCAATTCAAACTCTTGTGTTAATAAGTTACAATGTGACTATGCTGATTGCACTGCCATGCTGATGGTCTGTGACAAGTTCTTATCTACAATCAGCACGCATTATCATAAGGTTATTATTTATATTATTACTAACTGATTCTTTCCTAAAGCTGCATTGTATTGATGTGTGCTTGTGATTCTGTCCCCTAGATCCTGGCCCTCAGGCTGGTTGGGGAGGAGGTGCCTGCGCTGGGAGGTGGAGGTTTATCTGCCTGCGGCTCCTGGGGACAGTCTAGGATGACTCCTGGGACCTGGCAGATGCTGGTGGTGTGTAAAGCAGCTCCAGTGTGGGACGGCACTCCAACGCCTCAGTGTCAGCCTCCTTCACCAGGGGACCCGGACATCTGTTTCTGGGCGAGCTGCTGTCAGGAGCAGATAGACTCTCTGTGGGGTGTGCCTCAGGAGGTGGGGGCAACACAACTGCAACCACAAGGAGGGACGGGAGTCGTGTGTTCAGGTACAGGACTGCAATAACTCACTATACCTAACCAGTGGAAACTGAGCCATCTCTATATTAGCCATTAGTATATTGGTGTTGGAAACCAAAGGAATATCAATTACTACATACGACTTATTTAAACTGGAGGAGGAGCTCAGTAAAGCAGGGCAGATTACTGGTGATCCTGTAATACATGAATTTCAAACCATTTATACCCCTCTCAATTTCTAGTCGATTGTATTAAAACGTTTTATATAAAAAAGCTTTTTAATATTGCCTTGCAAATATTGTAATCAGGATAGTTCTAGGTGTCATTCATTGCAGCGCGGTTTAACTCACGGTAGTATGTTTTTTGTTGACAGAGTTCAGGATCTTAGACTGGCTGGCTGCTCTGGACCAATAAGAGGTTCTCTGTGGCACCTGGCGTGGTGTCTCGCGGCAACAGGAATGACACAGATTACAGCTTCAGTGATATGTCAGCAGCTGAATTGTGGAGAAAGTGCTGCCATTAAGATGTACAATCCAGTTCTGATTACAAAATGGCTTGATGATTGAACTGCCGAAGACACGACTCTACACTGTGGCAGTGTCCATCCTTACCCTGGGGTCAGACAAATTGCTTTAACAATGGGGTGGCTGTGATTGATTGTGCACGGTAAAGATCTCCCTTTGTTGTTCCTCTACTGGTCACCTGATGGCTCACGGTTAAGACCACTGGTTTGAACCCTCCTCCTGAGAACAAGGACACTGCCCCTAGCAAGTTACACAACATGGTAGCTGTGTTATTGGAGGTCCTTTTCTAAGAGGTCCATTTGATGTTCCTCTGCTTGGTGGATGTTAACAACACTTCTGGAAGCAGAGCGGGATAGTCACAGATCCCTGATCAAACCCCTGCATCAAGAGGAGAGGCAAGAGCAGGATGGGTTAAAACAGAAAAGCAGAGCCTCTTTTAGAATAGAGAGATGAAACTTAGAGATCCCAATAGAAATATGCACAGGCCTTATGGACACCCCTCAGCAATATCTTCAATAATTTGCATTCACCATTTCTTGTTTCAGCTCAAACAAGCGAGACACAAAAGCAGCGTGCTTGAGCAGAAGTGTGAATGCAGTCTACATTTTTCCACACTGAATTCACTTGATTGTTTGTTTTTTTAACAGTGAAGAGAAGCCACCTGTCTGTATACCCAAGTCATATTCTGAAGACCTCACTCAGAGCACTGCACAGGTTATTTTTATCTAACAACATCTAAAAAAAAATGCATACAATTGCAAAAGCATGACCTTACAGTGACCGTGACATTTTAGACAACATTGTCAACATTTGGCCTTTAAATTTCTTCTGTAAACTAATTTTAATGAGTGGTTCTAATAATTTCCAATACTAAAGTCTTTTTAAATTAATAATTCAACACTGAATTGTGATTTGCCTCTGATCTCGAGACTGGTTACCTAGATTTTTCCAGAAAGAAATCAAGCCTCTCTTTACTAATCACACAGCTGCCAAGGGCTGAACAGATTCAATAAGCCCTGCTGTTTTATTCAGAACCAGCAGAGCTGAGGCTAGCTGACTCAAGTTCCTGCTCCGGACGGGTGGAGAGTGCCGGTTCGGGGGTCCTGGGGACAGTCTGCGGTGACTCCTGGGACCTGAAGGACGCCCAGGTGGTCTCTGGACAACTAGGCTGTGGGGCAGCAGAGAGCACAGGGGCAGGGTGAGGCTACGTTTGGACAAGGGAGCAGCACCATCTGGCTGGACGAGGTGAACTGCAGGGCAGCGAGATGCACCTGTGGGACTGCGGCACTCTCCACTGAGACACAATGACTACGACCACAAGAGGCCGCATGGGTTACCTGTGCAGGTGAGAGGGTTATCTGAGCTGGAGCCAGAATTAACTGCCACTGGGGACATGCTTTCGGTTGTGTTTGTACATGCCTTACAATGCAAATATTAGTCATTTCATTTTGTTTTACTATCAGCCCTCAATAAAAAACAGGTAAAAGCAGCACCTTTTAAACTTCTGACACTACTGTCTTATACACAAACAAAAGCACAGCTCTGGAAATGTTTCTTATTGTGTGGCGTTCTGAATTTGGGAGTCATGTGGATAAACGAGGAGGGGCCTCAGTTGGGGCTTTCCTATGTAAACAATGTGAATCAGCTTTTTTGCTTTATTTGCAGTACAGTACCCAACTGTTTACAGAGGTATCTCTGTCTTCCTCTCCAACAGAAAACCTCTCCATCAGGCTGCAGCCACCGAGAACATAACCATCCAGTGATAGCCTGCATCGTGCTGGGGCTCTGCTCTTTGTGGTACTGGTCCTGTTAGCCTGGCAGCTACAGCACAACAGGATGCTGAGAGGTGGGGAACAAATCCCTTTAAAGAGGACGAGCTCAGGAAGGTGACACTCAGGTCCTAGTCGCTGTTCTAGGATTGTATTCAGTAATGCCTACGGCATTTTAAATCTGCAGTGCTTTCCAGACAACACAAATGCACTACCCAGATCCTTTATAGCATGAGGTCATTGTTTTGTATCTCAGATGACAATTTATAAATCATTCTCTTTTATTAATGATCTGGTTACAGAAAACGCTCTTGACCCATGTGCGATACCAGCCTGCTGCAGGAGGGGCAGCAGAGGACACAATCTTGACAAGTTCTGTCATTAATTAAAGAGCTTTTAAAATGGCGGTTTTAAATAAAGAAAAGAAAATGGTGTTCTTGTACTGTGGATCACTGAAGGCTGTGCTGTTCAGTACAGTGTGTGCAGAGCTGTGTCACTGTGAATGAGCCTGTTTCCTCTCATAGGGATTGCTAAGGATGTGCTTGACCCCGTTTACGAGGAGATTGAGTACAAACTGGCCAGACAGGAACCTATAATGCGTCCAGGAGGGTGAGTAAGAGGGGAGGGAGTGGAGAAGAGGCCAACACACATCACACTGCCACACAATCCACAAACATTACTCAAAGCAGCAGACTTGTAAACCTCTCATCACAGGAAACACTACAAAAGAGTGGAGACAGACTGGAACAGAAACAGCAAACAGTGGATAATATGTAGTTACTTAGGGTGTAGATCCCAAAACCTGTTTAATTCCTATCCTGAATTCAGTAATCAAACATTGAACAACAGCTACAATAGTAGTCAGTGTGCAACAAGTAGCAGGTAGTGAATTTACAGGTGAAAGCAGGCAGCACTAACCCTGTCTCCTGTTCCAGGGTTTCCTTTCTGATGAGCTGCCCTCTGACTACGATGATGTGGAGGGGCGTTGAGAGACCCCATCCCAGGTAAGGGGGGGCTGTTACAAACCTATGAAAAACAATTCTCACCTGTATCCACCGATTCTGTTCTCTGTCTGGTTGGAGTGAGCAGTGCTCTCTGGTCTGTAACACTAATACTGTTCTCTGTCTCTTTTAGGTGAATCGATGCCCTCTCTGGAAGAGAGACCCCAAAGAACTATGGCAGATACCGTCCCTATGACAGTAACCCCAAATATTTATCAGGTGAGTTCTTGAAGACAAGTCCTGCAGAAGCCTGCACCAAACCCAGTCTTGGAAAAGTAAATATATTCAATCAGGTTCCTAATTTAACTCACGTTTGTCAAACCCTCAGTAACTGCATATTGTTTGTGCAGGTAAGTCCCAGACTGTGCAACATCCCCGCCATGCCCATTGAGCAGTAAATTGGGTTTGATTCTAGGGTGCCAATTTTTCTGCATTTGATGGTTCGGTGTGTTATGTAAACAGTTTTATTTAGCACTGTGAACCCTGTAACTCTGTTAGTGGACAATGGAGGGAGTTAATATGCTGTGGGTGAAAGCAGGTCAAGCTCAGAGCTAACCTTGATTCCTGTTCCTAGGAGTTTCCATTCTGACAACTTCCCTCTGGCTACTATGATGTGTGGAGGACAGTGGGGGGACCCCATCAAGGTAAGGGGACTGGGTCTACAGTGGGGGAGGATTGGGAGGGCCCTCAGATATCTTGCCCTGCTTCAGAAAAGCACACCCCTACTGCCCCAGGGCAGCAGTGGGGAGCCTGTAACACCCCCCCCACCTCTTCCAGCAGGTGTCACTACCAGGCAGTGGGTTTGAGGAAGTTCTGAATCTCTCAGAAACCACCCATGGCACTCTAATCACCCATTGGCAAACCAATCCCAGCCCCAGATCTGTGTGAACCCTGAAGGGCAGCAGTGTGGAGTAGTGGTTGGGGCTCTGGACTCTTGACCAGGGTTGTGGGTTCAATCCCAGTGGGGGACACTGTGTTGTGCCCTTGAGCAAGGTGCTTTACCTAGATTGCTCAGTAATAACCCAACTGTATAAATGGGTAATGTATGTAAAATAATGTGATATCTGTATAATATGAAATAATGTATAATGTGATATATTTGTAACAATTGTAAGTCGCCCTGGATGAGGGCGTCTGCTAGAAATAAATAATAATAATAATAATAACCCTCCCACTAAATAAACCCAGTCCCTGATTGTGTGTCTCTCTTTGTGGATTTTCCCCTCACTCCCCTGGAGAGGAGTGCCGGGCACTTTTGCCCCCTGAAGGACCCGCTGCACCTGACAGGACTGACTACGATGATGCTGGGGAGGTCTCCAGGAGGGGTGGGGCGGCTGTGGGGCTGGCGGTGTGTCTGGGAGGGAGAATAGAGGGCTAGGGCCCCTAGAGTTCTAGATCTGTAAGAGCGCCATTAACTGTAAACCTGCCAGACAGTTTCACTGCAGTTCAGCCTTCCTCTAGGTTTCACTGTGAAACTCCATTGGCTGAATATTTGTGAGCTTCTCATAAAAAGTGCTTCATTTCAAATATAAATGTTTCTCTTTATGCTGCAAAATTGCATCTTGTTACAAACAAGCATCAAATTCATAAACCAAGTCTCGAATGCTAATTAGGGTTGAAAAACTAAAATTATATTTTCCCAGAAAAAAAAAAAATCATCAAATTATGAATGTTGCAAAAGCAACCTCAAAGATCAGTATTATTATATATATATATATATATATATATATATATATATATATATATATATATATATATATATATATTTTTTAAAATCCACTACCAAAGTAACAAACAGTTCAAAATGTAACTAATAGTCACTGGGTGGGTTTGGGGAACCACGTTATTATAACAATGGTTTTTTCTGTACCCCCCCCCCCTCACAATTATGAAGGTATATACAGATTTCCAAATGTATCCAACAATTTGTAAGGTTAGAATGTGTAAAGGAAATTCCTTGGCTGTCTATGTCTGTATTTTTCTAGCAATATCTTTCTAGTCAGTTTTCTTTTTAATCAGTCCATAGTCTTTAAATACAGATTGTATTTAATAGGGATCTGTGTTCCCTCTTTCAGCCTGTAATTGTAGTGGTGTTCAGTTTGAAAGGAGATCTGGTTTGAAAATGGTTGTTTTGAAATTCCATTGTAAGTTTGGATTTACAAATTCCTGTAGCCCAGCTCTTGACAGTTACCCTGTTTGTAATTCATTTGGACCAGGTGTGCAGATAAAAAATAATTTATATATTAAAATTTGTTTGTTTTTATTATTTGAATATACAGGCGTGCTCAAATTTGTTGGTACCCTCCACAAAAAGCGAAGATATGCAATTTTCTCTGATATAACTTGAAACCCCGACAAAAAGTAATTGGCATCCACCATTGTTTTATTCCATATTTAATGAAATCAGACTTTGCTTTTGATTTTTACTCAACATAATATTGTAAATAAGAAAACAAAATGAAAATGGCATGGACAAAATGGGATTCCGCTAACCCCTAATATTTGTTGCACAACCTTTAGAGCAATCACTGCAATCAAACGTTTCTGTAGCTCTCAATGAGACTTCTGCACCTGTTAACAGGTAGTTTGGCCCACTCTTCCTGAGCAAACTGCTCCGGCTGTCTCAGGTTTGATGGGTGCCTTCTCCAGACTACCATTTTCAGCTCTTTCCATAGATGTTGGTAAGTTCAGATCAGGACTCATAGAAGCCCACTTCAGAATAGTCAATGTTTTGTTCTTATCCATTCTTGGGTGCTTTTAGCTGTGTTTTTGGGTCATTATCCTGTTGGGACCCATGACCTGCAACTGAGACAGAGCTTTCTGACACTGGGCAGTGTTTCCAAGAATGCCTTGATAGTCTTGAGATTTCATTGTGCCCTGCACAGATTCAAGGCACCCTGTGCCAGGCGCAGCAAAGCAGCCCCAAAACATAACCAAACCTCCTCCATGTTTCACTGTGGGTGTTCTTTGAAGCTTCATTTTTCGTCTGTGAACATAGAGCTGATGTGACTTGCCAAAAAGCTCAGTTTTTTGACTCATCTGTCCAAAGGACATTCTCCCCAGGATTGTGGCTTGTCAATATGCATTTTAGCAAATTCAGTCTGGCTTTTATGTTTTTCTGTCAAAGTGGAGTCCTCCTGGGTCAATACCTTCCATGGGACCCACTTTCGCTCAAAAAAGCGACGGATGGTGCAATCCAGAAACTGCGTACCTTCACCTTGGAGTTCAACTTGTATCTCTTTGGCAGTTATCCTTTGGTTCTTTTTCTACCATTCTTTTATCCTTCTGTTCACTCTGGGTTCGATTTTCCTCTTATGACGCTTCAGGGAGGTTAGCTACAGTTCCATGGACCTTAAACTTCTTAATAATATTTGCAACTGTTGTCACAGGAACATCAAGCTGCTTGGAGATGGTCTTGTATAGCCTTTACCTTTAATGCTTGTCTATTATTTTCTTTCTGATCTCCTCCGACAACTCTCTCTCCTTTTGCTTTCTCTGGTCCATATTCAGTGTGGTTGCACAATGATACCAAACAACACAGTGACTACATTCTCCATTCGTAGGCTGAATGACTGATTACAAGATTGGAGACATGTGTGATACTAATTAAAAAACAATTGGTTTGAAATATCACTATAATCCCAATTATTTATTATCTTTTCTAGGGGTACCAACAAATGTGTCAGGCCATTTTAGAATATCTTTTGTAGAATAAGCAATAATTCATCTCTTTTCAGCTTCTTTGCTTTATTCTGTGACATACCCAAGGCATGCAAGTATACATGATAAAATAGCTTTTAATTTCATCACTTTTCAGGAGGAATGAAGCATTATTTCAATGAGCTGTAAGGGGTACCAACAAATTTGAGCACGTCTGTATCTATTCTGTTTTAATGTACCATTTCTAAACGTATAGCATTTCTTGCAGAGTGTGCAATGGCTTGAAGGCTGTATTCTATTTTTAAACAATAAAGGTCTAATTTAACTTCTTGGATGGCATGTGTTTTGTTGCAAAATGGTTAGTGTAATACATGGAGAATGTATTCAAGGTTCCTTTAACTGAAGTTACTATGTATGTGCAACAGCCTGCAAAAAAAGCTGCACTCTGTCAAAAAATAACTGGCCAAAAGTTTGGCATCATCCTACAGAATTAACTCATTTTGCTTCAGAAAGTCGAATGGAACCTGCTGAATAATGTTATGTTGACATATTGAATTACATACCCAACTTTGTAGTTTTCAATCTAGTCTCAGTCCTAAAATTCTAGGTGATGCAAAACCTTTGACCATAGCTGTACATTCACTGAGCAAGTTTCACCGATACCTCTTTCCTGACAGAACATTTTGTATGACAACTGCTCTTGTTGAACACTTTATTACTGGAGCTCTGGCATAACTGGCTGAGCCGCTGAATTACAACTGAAGGAATCGAGGCGCAGCTTTAAAGATACAAACTTGGTATTCACTGGCCCTTCCTATGTTAAACACTACAGGCTAAATATGTTCTTAGGTATGGTGACCGTCATAACAAATCCATCCACAAACTACAAACTGAATTACATAAGCCTGCAGAACACAAAGACGCAATGCAGTTTCTGACAAGACTTACTGGACATCAAAGCATAAAAAAACACTCTCGTTGGCAACAAAATCTTAACTCAGGACCCATCTGTTTATCTTATTTTATATGCTATATTCCTAGGAAAACACATGCATTAAATGTATTTTATAAACACAGCAGTTGAGTTATTCATATTTTTCATACACAAAAATAACTTAAATTACCTTGACAAACAGACAGCAGAAAACATGTTTTTTTTTTTTGGTATAATTTGACACTGCATTGGACATATAAAGGTGAGCTTTACGAAATCTAAACCCTTACATATAGATGGAATACACACCTTTACTATGGATGAGCTCTTAGGTATTTTTTTAGGAAATATAAGCGTTACAGCAGCCATTGTATAAGTCAGATATTAGAAAGAGATATGCAGCTGCCTTGGTGTCCCAGATTAGTAATGATAAACACAAGTGGTTAAGTGCTTGCACACACATGAAGCCTAACGACAGTCGCCGCATGACATATTAATAAATTAATAAATGGTCTTTTTGCATCCATCACCATGTAGCCATTACATTAACAAATGGAAACAGCATAAATTATATGCAAACTTTCTTCTTAAGTGGCATTTTTTTGATCGAGACTAAAATATTCCTTTTCAAGAAAAAAAAAAAAAAAGGCGAGACTCTTCAGAGAAACAAGATTTCAAATCGGTTTGAATGCTAATGTGAAAAAAAACACAACATATTTGCCCGATTGAAGGATGTCATCTCCCACGGCCGAGACCAAGAGCATTGCAAGTAACAACAATGCTAGCTTTGAGGCTTGCAATTACAATGTTCTTACAAGCGCTCAGTCCACAGTCGTTTGTGTCCCTGTGAAAGTGCTTCGTTGGGCTGCTTTTATTCTCTGCGATATACCTGCACACTGTGCTCTTAATAAGCAGGTGCTGCGATAACACTTCATAAAGGCTCGATGAACTAAATGGGTTTTATGAAGGTGGTCCCTAGATCTACAACTATGGCCGAAAGTTTAGCATCACCCTATACAATTAGCAATTTTGATTCAATGTTGAATGAAACCTGCTGAATAATGTTACGGTAACATGTTGAATTACATAGCATGTTGTAGTGTTCCATATACCTAATGAAAAAAATGGCAAAACAATTGAAAATGTGACATTTTTAAATCTAACTTAAATACAGTACTACTATTTTCCGATAGACTTTATTTCCGATATCATTTTGCTTATCTTTGATTACATAAATTATGTTTTATTTATATATATATATATATATATATATATATATATATATATATATATATATATATATATATATATATATATATATATATATATAGTGACAGACTGGGGTGTTTTGTCACGGTTCTTTTGGGTCTTGAACACAGTCTTTGAGACCAAGCACACTGGACAACAGTATTTTATTGTAAACAGGCGGTGCCTGTAGGTTTATTATCGTGTTCTCTTTGTCAGAGTCACACAAATCAAATATCAACAACGTAAACAAAATAAACCAAACAAAACCTAGCTCTTTATTAAAGCACTAACTAAACCTTTTAATTATCTTTTAACTACCCTTTCTATAAGTCAGACAGCTAAGCTGTTTACTGACCAAACAGAACACTTTAACTAAACGTAATTGTTTTCCCTAGGTAGAACACCAACCTTTAATCTGTTTTCAATGCGTATCGGTCTCTCTGCATGTCATACCCTTTGCACACACTCGCTTTTGAAAAAACCCATGTTCTTTTATGGCTGCCCTAATTGGAGACAGGTGAAAACCCTTGTCTCAAAATGGTCGCCCTGTGAGACTCTGGGAATTGTAGTCTTTGTGACATTGGCAGTCAAAGACTACAACTTATATGTAACCTAATTCAATGGAGGATACAGGCTTCTCTTCACTCTTGGACCAATATACACACCGTCCACCACTTTCCCATATATTTTATAGTTCACTTTGTCACTATATATATATATATATATATATATATATATATATATATATATATATATATATATATATATATATATATATATATATAATGAAGACTAAATTCTGAAATTCTAGGTGATGCAAAGCATTTGGCCAGAGGTGTAATAGATAATCTAGAAATGATCTTTTATTCAATTGTCTGTTTTCAACTCTATATATACATCTAGAGACAGCAGCACCACCTTGTCTACCTTGTGACAGTGAATGAGTCCATCGATCCCAGGTAAAAGCGTAGAGAGCGCCGTAGGTCTTGCCAAGGAACATACATAAGAACATAAAAAGTTTACAAACGAGAGGCCATTCAGCCCATCTTGCTCGTTTGGTTGTTAGTAACAATGATCCCAGAATCTCATCAAGCAGCTTCTTGAAGGATCCCAGGGTGTCAGCTTCAACAACATTACTGGGAGTTGGTTCAGACCCTCACAATTCTCTGTGTAAAAAAAAGTGCCTCCTATTTTCTGTTCTGAATGCCCCTTTATCTAATCTCCATTTATGACCCCTGGTCCTTTTTCTTTCAAGTCAAAAAGTCCCCCGGGTTGACATTGTCTATACCTTTAAGGATTTTGAATGTTTGAATCAGATCGCTTGCGTAGTCTTCTTTGTTCAAGACTGAATAGATTCAATTCTTTTAGCCTGTCTGCATACGACATGCCTTTTTAAACCGGGATAATTCTGGTTGCTCTTCTTTGCACTCTTTCTAGAAACAGCAATATCCTTTTTGTAACGGGGTGACCAGAACTGAACACAATATTCTAATTGAGTCTTACTAATGCATTGTAGAGTTTTAACATTACTTCCTTGATTTAAATTCAACACTTCTCACAATATATCAAGCATCTTGTTAGCTTTTTATAAACTTCCCACATTGTCTAGATGAAGACATTTCTGAGTCAACATAAACTCCTAGGTCTTTTCATAGTTCCTTCTTCAATTTCACTATCTCCCATATGATATTTATAATGAACATTTTTATTGCCCGCATGCAATACTTTACACTTTTCTCTATTAAATTTCATTTGCCATGTGTCTGCCCAATTTTTGAATCGGTCTAGATCATTTTGAATGACCTTTGCTGCTTCAACAGTGTCTGCCCTCCTCCTATTTTTTGTGTCGTCTGCAAATTTAACGAGTTTGCTTACTATATCAGAGTCTAAATCATTAATGTAGATTAGGAATAGCAGAGGACCTAATACTGATCCTGTGGTACACCACTGGTTACCTCACTCCATTTCGAGTTTCTCCTCTAATCAGTACTCTGTTTTCTACCTGTTAACCACTCCCTAATCCATGTGCATGCATTTCCTTGAATCCCTACTGCGTTCAGTTTGAGAATTAATCTTTTATGCGGGACTTTGTCAAAAGCTTTCTGAAATCTAAATAGACCATATCGTTATGCTTTGCAGTTGTCCATTTTCAATGTTGCATCCTCAAAAAAAGTCAAGTAGGTTAGTTAGACATGATCTCCCTTTCTAAAACCATGCTGGCTGTCACCCAGGATATTGTTACCATATAGGTAATTTTCATTTTGATCTTATTATAGTTTCCATAAGTTTACATATAATAGAAGTCAGGCTTATTGGTCTGTAGTTACCTGGTTCAGTTTTTGTCTCCCTTTTTGTGGATCGGTATTCGTTTGCTATTTTCCAGTCCGTCAATTTAACCCCTGTGTCAAGAGACTGTTGCATGATCTTAGTTAGCGGTTTGTAAATAACTTCTTTCATTTCTTTGGTACTATTGGGAGGATCTCATCCGGCCCAGGATTGTTTATTTTAAGAGCTCCTGGTCCCTTTAACACTTCTGCCTCTGTTATGCTAAAGTTATTTAAAACTGGATAGGAACAGGTCGACATGTGGGGCATGTTGTCCGTGTCCTCCTTTAAAAACCTGTGAAAGTAATCATTTAATATATTTGCTATTTTTTCTTCATCTATTTTTGCCATTTTGTCTCTTAGACATTTAACCTCCTCTTTGAATGTTCTCTTGCTGTTATAATATTGGAAAAACATTTTGGAATTGGTTTTAGCCCCTTAGCAATATTGATTTCTATCTCTCTCTTGGCCTTTCTAACTTCCTTTTTTTACTTGTGTTTGCAGTTCCAAGTACTCTTTCTGTGTGCTTTGTTTTGGTCCCTTTTAAAAGCGCTCTGTAAAATTGCCTTTTTCGCTGAATATTTTTTAATTGATCTATTAAACCATTTTAGCCATTTTGTTTTAGATTTGGATTTGTCTACTTTTGGGATGTAATTGTTTTGTGCCTCTAGTACTACATTTTAAAAGACAGCCACCCTTTTTCTGTGGATGTTTCTCTATTTCTCAATCTACTTCTGTTAGTCTCCGTTTCATACCTTCATAGTTTGCTTTTCTAAAATTGTAAACCTTAGCTTTAGTCATTACTTTTGGGGTTTTAAAAAATATTTCAAATGAGACCATGTTGTGGTCTGGGTTTGCCAATGGCTCTCTGACCTCTGTTTTAGTTATTCTGTCTTCATTATTTGAAAAGACTAAATCAAGGCATGCCTCCCCTCTAGTCGGTTGCCTTGACAAATTGCGTTAGGAAGCAGTCATTTGTCATTTCCACCATTTCAATTTAAATCGTCGTGCCCCCCATCGGGTTTCCCATTTTATACAGGGGAAGTTGAAATCCCCCGATAGTATATTCTTCTCTTTTCTACGCATTTCTAATGTCATTGTACAACAAGATTATTTTGCTCAGCGTCTGAATTTGGCGGTCTATAGCATGCTCCTATTATTATGCCCTTTAATTTGTGTCCATTATTCTGACCCATATTGATTCTGCATTGTTTCTTTGTCCTGATTTAACACCTGGGCTTCAAGGCTATTTCTTATGTATAGCGCTACCCCTCCGCCTCTTCTGTCCTGCCTGTCTTTCCTATACAGTGTGTACCACTGATATTATATTCGTCTCCATCACTCTCAGACAACCAAGTTTCTGTAACACCTATCACATCGTAGTTACTTGTTAGTGCAGTAGCTTCAAGTTCTAACATTTTGTTTCTGAGACTTCTAGCATTAAAGATAAATACATTTAATAGTGGTCTTACCTGAGTTGTTGCCCTTGTTTTGATGTAGTCTCCTTCTGTTTTTTGTTTCTCCCCTTCCTTTCTAGTTTAAATGCTTCTGTACCGCCTGAAGGATCCTTTCTCGAGTAGATTGGTTCCCTTTCTGTTTTAAGTGCAGTCCGTCCCACCTGTAGATAGTCCTTGTTGTGAAAAGTGCTCCAATGTTTAAGAAAGGTGAAGCCTTCCTGTGTGCCATGATTTCAGCCATGCATTTGATTTTGTATTTCCAGCTGTCCATATATGGTCCTTTGCAAAGGCCCGACAGTATCCCAAAAAACCACAGTTTTGGTCTTGTCTTTTAATTTCCTTCTAGCTCTCTGAATTTGTTCTGCGAGGATCTTGGCCTGTCTCTTCCAATGTTGTTTGTACCAATGTGGACGACTACTACGGGTCATCTCCAGTTAGTTCTAGGAGCCTGTCCCACGTTCTCCGTGATGTGTTGACAGAGGCTCCTGGAAGGCAACACACTATTGTAGTAAGGGGTCCAAACTGCGAACTGACTTGTGTGTTTCTCATATGAGTCCCCAACAATCATACCTCCCTTCTTTTGCTGCCTGGTCAGCACTGTTTATAGGGTCCTGGGTGTTGTTTCTTTCATTCTCTTGATGTTGGTTTTGGTCATCTAAATGTTGAAGTGGCTCAAATGTGTTGGATGTCTGGATTTCTGGTGGTTGTGTTTTGACAAAGTTTCTTTTTTCCCTGCTTCTGCCTATTTGAACCCAGCTGTTTCGACTCTCTTCCATCTCCTGGTGGCTTTCAGTCTGCTAGGGGTGCAGACTTCCATGGTTGTGGGTGTGTCAGCTCCTCAAGCTCCTGTTGCTGTCTCATTTCCTCCATCTCCTTTTCTAGCAGGCTTAATCGCTGAAGCAAGTCCTGGATGGTCAGCACTTTACACAAACTTAGTTGAGCTCTGTTGGGTTTTCAGTTTCCCACATCATGCAGTTGTCACAGGATTACTGGCTTGAAGACCATTTTTTTGTTTAGTGTAGCTTCTGCAGCTGTCAACCTGCTTTCAAACTGCTTCTAACTCGCTGTACTTGTCACGACTGTACTTCTCCCACGATGTGCCGTGGGAAGACTGCCTGCCTTTTGTTTGTTTGTGTTTTGTATGCGTGCTCCGCTCCTCCCCGTGTCCCAGAGCATGGGATTTGAATCAACTGCTCCAGTTTCAGCTTATCAGAAAAATACACGCGCCTTCTACAGACTTTAAGCTGCAATGTTTTCTGATTAAAAGCAACTCCAGATTTAAAGATGTAATTCCTCCTTTCACTTCTAACTGCGCTGTACTTGTCCCGACTGTACTTCTCCCGATGATCGCTTCCACGCTGTCGCTAGAAAGACTGCCTGCCTTTTGTTTGTTTGTGTTTGTGCTGCGTGCTCCGCTCCTCCCCGTGTCCCAGAGCGCCGCGGTTTGAATCAGCTGCTCGGTTTCAGCTTATCAGAAAAAATACACGCCCAAGGGCTGGCTTTAATGTTTTCTGATTAAAGCAACTCAGATTTAAAGATGTAATTCCTCCTTTCTGCTTCTAACTCGCTGTACTTGTCCCGACTGTACTTCTCCCGATGTCGCTTCCACGCTGTCGCTAGGAAGACTGCCTGCCTTTTGTTTGTTTGTGTTTTGTGCTGCATGCTCCGCTCCTCCCCGTGTCCCAGAACGCATGGGTTTGAATCAGCTGCTCCGGTTTCAGCTTATCAGAAAAATACGCGCGCTGCAAGACTTAAGCTGCAATGTTTTCTGATTAAACAACTCAGATTTAAAGATGTAATTCCTCCTTTCTGCTTCTAACTTTCGCTGTACTTGTCCACGACTGTACTTCTCACACTGTCATAGGAAGACTGCCTGCCTTTTTGTTTGTTTGTTTGTGCTGTGCTCCGCTCCTCCCCCGTGTCCCAGAACACAGCGGGATTTGAATCAGCTGCTCCGGTTTCAGCTTATCAGAAAAATACACGCAGCTGCAAGACTTTAAGCTGCAATGTTTTCTGATTAAAAGCAACTCCACATTTAAAGATGTAATTCCTCCTTTCTGCTTCTAACTGCGCTGTACTTGTCCACGACTGTACTTCTCCCACGATGTCGCTTCCACACGCAGTTCACAAATGACTCCTTTCTGGGATTTAAAAGATGCATTGATCCCATGCGACTGCTGGAGCTTTTTTGGGGAGGTGCCCAGCGATCATTCCTCTAAGTATCAGTTTCAAAATGCTGTTGGAACGGAAAGCAGACTGCACCAAAATCGCACGTGCATTCATTTTGCACTTCACTATGCTTTCCCCATGTTTGAATTGCAAATGGTCCATGACGTCCCTTAACAAATGATCTCTAATGACAATGCAGTGCTTTTGTAAGATAATAACAGCACAAGGGCAGCTGTATAGTAAGCCATGAATGTTACCACCACGGTTATTCATCCATTATTTAAAACACAAACCCAGAGACAAAATTATACTTTTTTTTCTGGCAATGAGTTTAATTAAATTTAAATTAGACCTTTTTTATTTGTTTTCATTTCTTAAACAGTTGGAATAACAAGTTAACTATACAGGAACTTGAATTCTGCAATTTTTAGGAGCTCAGAACAATAAAAAGGTCTAATGAAGTTTCGATTAGTTCAATTAAAGTTTGATTAAGTAATGGAGAACTCATTTGGAATGAAAACCAGCAGACACATGGGGTCCCCAGGACCAGGTTGGGAAACCCTGCCCTAGTTTACTTAACATATTAATCACAACTATCTATTTGAATGGGACGTTGGATTTTCATTAGAAATCATCATGGGTGTTCTTTGCTTAAGTATAGTTGATTACCAATAATGAAGATGACCATTTGTCTGAGTAACACACAATATAAAACATTATTGCTTGTACATGTTTCTTTTGGGGGGTTCCAGTTTATATAACATAGCTTTGGTGAAACCCCTTGGGGGTGTGGAGAAGTACAATATATTCATTACAATGAAATTAATTTCAAAGCGATACTGAAGAAGGCAGGAAAGTACAATGCGTTTCAATGGGATCTTTATTTGAACTTTATACTTTCTTTACTCTTTTTACTTTATTTAACAGTGGGCCCTAACTATAAAGCCAGTAGCAATCTTATCAATGTCCAGAACTTACGATTTAGTTCCCAATTTCAAGCTGTTTGAAAAATGTTAAACTTTTAAAAGTTGCTTAGACTCTTGCTAGATTTTATGGATCAAAGCGGCATATGTTGTAGAAACAATTACATTGTCTGCCAAGAAATTGCTTCTGTTTCTGGTATGTTTTCTTGAGAAAATAAATATTTCCTTGTCTGAAACATTTTGTCTGTTCATTTGTACATCATTAAAACAGTTTTTTAAATCAATTCAGTGTATTACATGAAAACATTTTACAATAAGAACACATAAGCATCAGCCAGATGTTAAATAAGTTTTATTGTTTAAAAAACAGACTAATACATCCTTCAAAGCCATTGCACACTCTGCAAAAATGCTATACACTTAGAAAGGGTACATTAAAACAGAACAGACATATTAAAATAATAAAATAAACACATTTAAATGTGTATTTATTCTATAACAACCTCAAATGAATTACAAACGGGGTAACTATCAAGTCCAAACTTTACTATAGACTTTCAAAACAATCCATTTGAAACCAGATCCCTTTAACACTGCACACCACCACAATTACAGACCAAAAGAGGACACAGACCCTATTAAAACACAATCTGTATTTAAAGACTATGGACTGGATTTAAAAAAAGCCAGACAAGGAGACATTGCTAGAAAAAGGGTACAAAATATACAGGTTACTTTTTATTCCAGACAATATGTATTTATTTTATAATAATCTGAATACTATTCCCCAGACACTGGTATGTGATTACTCCCCAGCTACACCTTAACAGAGTCAGAATCAACTAATAGGAATTTCACAGTAAAATATAACAGGAACATTTTGGCAATATTAATTAAAATACGTTCCTGGTTTAATAAGATGCCAGATATATTCTTGTGTCTTTCTCTAGCATTTAGAATTTCTTATAGCAGACTGACAGCCTATTTTCCTGTACACATTATAACCTTATAACTTGTGAAAAATTTTGGATACATTTGTAAATCTGTAGGCTTATACCTTCATAATTGTGATGGAGTGATGGAGGTGGGATACATAAATCATTGTTATAACAATGTGTTCCCCAAAACATTGAAAACACCACCCACTGGCTATTAGTTACATTTCTGAACTGTTTCAGTTACTTTAGTAGCCAGAAACAGTGGATTTTCTTTTATAACACTGATCTTTGAAAATCAACGATTTATTTTCTTAAATTCTTTAAAGTTCAATTAGCATTCAGGGCGTGTACTAATTTGATTTAAGCATCTTGTTTGTAACAAGATGCAATTTCTAACATAAAGACAACAATATTCATTTTTTACATGAAGCACTTTTTATGAAAGCCTGTTAAATATTCAGCCAATGGGTTTCTCACAGTGAAATCCCAGAGGAAGGCTGGAACTGCAGTGAAACTGTCTGGCAGGTTTACAGTTAATGGCGCTCTTACAGCTCTAGAACTCTAGGGAGCTCCAGCTGCCCTCTATTCTCCTCCAGACACATGCCAGCCTCATGGTGCCCACCCTCTCCTGGAACTCCTCCCAACATCATCTGTAGTCAGTCCTGTCAGGTGCAGTGGTCCTTCTTCAGGGGCAGTGCGGCCGGGCACTCTCCTCTTTCAGGGGAGTGGGGAAAACCTGACAAAGAGACACACACAATCAGGGATTGGTTGGGTTGACGCAGTGGGAGGTTCACACAGATCTGGGGTCGGGTTGGTTTAAGCAATGGGTGTGATTAGAGTGCCATGGGTGGTTTCTGAGAGATTCAGAACTTCTCAAACTCCACTGCCTGGTAATGACACCTGTTGGAAGGGTGGGGTGGGGCGTTGAGCTCCCCCCACAGCGTGCTGCTCCTGGGGCAGTAGGGTGTGCTTTGCTGAAGCAGGGCAGGATATCTGAGGGGCCTCCCAATCCCTCACCACTGTAGACTCAGTCCCCCTTGCCTTGGATGGGGTTCCCCTCACTGTCCTCCACATCATAGTAGCCAGAGGAAGTTCGTCAGAATGGAAACTCCCTAGGAACGGAATCATGGTTAGCTCTGGAGTTTGACCTGCTTTCACCCTCAGCATATTAACTTCCTCCCTGTGTCCACTAACAGAGTTACAGGGTTCACAGTGCTAAATAAAACTGTTTACATAACATTAAGACTGACCCATCAAATGCAGAAAAACTACTTGGCATCCTAGAATCAAACCACTCTACTGCTCAACGGGCATGGCGGGGATGTTGCACAGTCTGGGACTTACCTGCACAAACAATATGCAGTTACTGAGGGTTTGACAAACGTGAGCTAAATTAGGAACCTGACTGAATACATTTACTTTCTCTAAGACTGGGTTTGGTGCAGGGCTTCTCTACAGGGCTTGTCTGCAAGAACTCACCTGATAAATCTTCTGGGTTACTGTTCATGGGGTGGCATCGTCATAGTACCCTGGGTCTCTCCTTCCAGAGGGGCATCGATTCACCTAAAAGAGACAGAGAACAGCATTAGTGTTACAGACCAGAGAGCACTGCTTCACCTAAACCAGTCAGAGAACAGAATCGGTGATACAGGTGAGAAGATTGTTTCTTCATGGGTTTTGTAACACAGCCCCCTTACCTGGGATGGGGTTCCCTCACTGTCCTCCATCATCGTGGTCAGGGGCAGCTCATCTGAAAGCTCCCTGGAACAGGAGACAGGAGTTAGTGCTGCCTGCTTTCACTTTACCAAATTCACTACCTGCTACTTGTTGCACACAGCTACTATTGTAGCTGTTGTTCAATGTTTGGATTACTGAATTCAGGATAGGGAATTAAACAGTGGTTTGTGATCTACACCCTAAAGTAACTACATATTATCTCCTGTTTGTTGCTCTGTTCCTGTCTGTCTACTTTTCTTTGTAGTGTTTCCTGTGATGAGAGGTTTACAAGTCTGCTGCTTTGGGTCATATTTGTGGATTGTGTGGCAGTGTGATGTGTGTGTGTGATAGCTCTCTCTTTCTCCCTCCCCCTCCCCTCTTACTCACCTCTCCTGGACGCATCATAGGTTCCCTGTCTGGCCAGTTTGTACTCAATCTCCTCGTAAACGGCTTCATGGAAGGGGTCAAGCACCTCCTTAGCAATCCCTATGGGAGAAACAGGCTCTCATTCACAGTGACACAGCTCTGCACACAATGTACTGAACAGCACAGCCTTCAGTGACCCACAGTACAAGAACACCATTTCTTTTCTTTATTTAAAACTTCCATTTCAACAGCTCTTTAATTACTGACAGAACTTGTCAAGATTGTGACCTCTGCTGCCCCTCCTGCAGCAGGCTGGTATCCACATGTGGGTCAATACAAACTTTTCTCTAACCAGATCATTAATAAAGAGAATGATTTATAAATTGTCATCTGAGATGCAGAACAATGACCTCTGCTATAAAGGATCTGGGTAGTGCATTTGTGTTGTCTGGAAAGCACTGCAGATTTAAAATGCCGGTGTGGGTCATTACTGAATACAATCCTAGAACAGCGCACTAGGACCTGGGTGTGTCACCTTCCTGAGCTTGCATCTCTTTAAAGGATTTTTCCTACCTCTCTCAGCATCCTGTTGTGCTGCAGCTGCCAGGCTAACAGGACCAGTACCACAAGAGCAGGCTCCCAGCATGATGCAGGCTATCACTGGGATGGTCATGTCTCTCTCTGGCTGCAGCCTGGATGGAAGGCTTCTGTTGCAGAGGAGACAGACAGACACTTCTGTAAACAGTTGGGTACTGTGCTGAAAATAAACAAAAAAAGCTGTATTCACATTGCTTACATAGGAAAGCCCTAACTGAGTCCTCCTTCGTTTTATCCCTTGATTACGCATGTCATTGTGTCTCAGTGGAGAGTGCGGCAGTCCCACAGGTGCATCTACGCTGCCCCGTTTCACCTCGTCCAGCCAGATAGGCCGTTCCTTGTCAAAACGTAGCCTCACCCCCCTGTGCTCTCTGCTGCCCCACAGCCCTAGTTGTCTACCAGACCACCTGGGCGTCCTTCAGGTCCCAGGAGTCATAAGACTGTCCCCCAGGACCCTTGAACCGCACCTCCACCCGTCCGGGAGGGACTTGAGCTTCCACTAGCCTGCTCTGCTGGCTCTGGAATAAAACAGGGCTTACTGAATCAGTTCAGCACAGAGGCTGCTGTGTGACTATTAGAGTAGGCTTGGTATTCACATCTAGGAATGTACTGTTCCATTGTTCCTTAAGGTCTGTTATAAGTTGTCCTGCTGTTAGTCTCTTTACTATTGGAAACTATCGATCGTTAATTTTAATCAACAGATGCATCAGAAAATTACAAATTTGTCTCACATGAACGGTAAACAGGTAACAATTCACAACTGTGTAGGAATAAAACATCTTTGACATGTTTGGATACCCTTCCCTACCTGTACTTAATACAGTATGCCACTGTAAAATGACTAATTGTATGCATTACTTTTTACAATTGGATATTTCTATGTGTGATATCAGTTAGAATGAATCTAATAATTCTCAAGGGTCAAGTCAATGAAATACGAACCCACCTGAGCAGTGCTCCTGGTGAGGTCTTCAGAGCAGGTCTTGAGTATGCTGGAGACAGTCGACTTCTTTTCCACTGTTAAAAACAAACAAAAATTGTGTTTTATTCACACTGCTAAAACATGGGTATGTTTATGTCTCTTGGTGGTGAGTATAGTGGAACATGTCCCACAGGGAAGCTCACAGGTGCAGTATGCCAACTTGTACCCCTAAAGTTTCATCTTGTAAACTCATACTGAAGGAATGAGTTTACAAGCTGGGCTCCATAGTTCATTAATCCTCAATAAATAACTAAATCAATTAACAAATACCACTGTAGCTGAGCACAGCCCTGCTCTGGCCTCTCCAGTGTGGTGGGTATTACAGTAAGTTTAGTCAGGGGCTCAGTATCTGCTGCTCTAGGGTTGGAGACATCAACTGAACCCCTCTTAGAAGAGCAGTGCCTCCAATAACACAACCTCACGTTGTATTGCTGGTGTTCGGGAGGCATGTTCCGGTTATCACTGGAACAGGATTTAAAGCTGTGGTCTTTCGGGTGGCTGTTTAGCTGCTGAGCCATTAGGTCACCAGCAGAAGAAAAACAGAGAGATCTTTACCTTTGCAGTCAATCTCAGCCACCTCATTGTCCCAGCAGTCGTTTTGACCCCAGGGTAAAAATGGACACTGCCACAGTGTAGAGTCATGCCTTCTGCATTCAACATTATCAAGCCACTTTGGCGCGGTGCTAGATGCTGGAAGTGGCATTGATATTTCAGAACTCTCTCCACAGTTGACCTCACAGCATATCATCTTAACTGTGTTTTTTTTTATCCGTATCGTTATGGCAGGCGCTGCCCCAGGTGACATTGTAGAAAACCTCTACCAGTCAGAACAGCCCGAGACAGTCTCCAGCTTCTTGATCTCTGTGTCACAAGCAATAGAAATATATTGTAAGATGCATGTAGACATTCAGATTACAAAACTTCTGCTTCATTAAAGATTTTCAGTGAAAGTGAAATCATGAAATGGATTAACTTCCCCCTGCCCGGTGGGCGAGCATACATACTCCTTGGTACATTTCTTAATTATTGGAAATGTTAAACAAATTGCAATCAAAATAAGCACAAATGCAATCACAATAAATAAATACAAACAGCTCAAGTTAACATTTTAAAACCATTGTTTGTGCGTTTATGTTTTCATTATATTGCTTCCTTCATAACTTTCATATCTCACTAACACCTTACACAAAATCCTGCTGTTAAACTGAAAGGTAAAGTCTTATCAACTGGCCTTTTCCTTTCTTTTAAAACCAATTACCGTCTTCATCTGTTTTTACATTTATCTGGAGCTTACTTACTCAATTGTTAAACAACTTGAGGGTATCTAGGAGAGTCGCTTTGTGTTGTCAAACTTACATTATTGCATGTGCATACAGTGAATGTATTTTAATGAGCATAGCCTGTAGTTTCCTTTCCTGTGCATGTAAAGACACAAAATGAGTTTTGTTTATTGTGATTACTTTGCTGCAGCTTTCTATTGGTTACAGTTATTGAATTGAAGTGTAAGGGTATGATTCACAGAGTCATGTGTAACATAGAAAGAGTCACAGTAGTAAGATGGCACAGTAGTGACTGATACATCAGCATACTAAATGAAAATTTTGCGTATATTTTTTTGGGGCTGGTGGCGAGCTGGTTAGGTATAATAATTATTGCAGTCCTGTACCTGGTACACCGACTCCTGCGTCCTCCCTTGTGTCTGCAGTTGTGTTGCCCCACCCTCCTGAGGCACACTCCCACAAGTCGATTCGTTTCCCTGACAGCGCAGCTCGTCCAGCCACAGGTCGGTCCCTGGCCGAAGGAGGCTGACACTGAGGCGTTGATGCTGACCCACACTGGAGCTGCTTACACACCACCTCAGCATCTGCCAGGTCCCAGGAGTCGCCGCAGACCGTCCCCAGGGCCGTTGTGATAAACCTCCACCCTCCCAAGCGCGACACCTCCTCCCCAACCAGCCTGAGGCCGTGTGATCTAGGGGACAGAATCAGAGTCATTGACCAATAATCAATTCAATAATAGTGTGTCGTCATACTGACTGAATACCATGTGATCTAGAGCAGGGCTGTCAAACTCCAGTCCTTGAGGGGCCGCGGGGTCTTCTGGTTTTCATTCAACTTAAGCTCTCAACTAACATAATTGATCTAATTATTTGATGAATTTGACATACTTAATATTTTTTTCAGGTCTTTTTTTACAGTTGATGGTTTAAAATGCACTTGATTCAGGTGCACTACCTATGAAACATTTTGAGGCCTGAAGAGTGTTAAATGTGTCTAGTTAATCAAATAATTGAATTAATAATAATTGAGAGATCCAGGTGGAACAAGTGCCAGAGACACTGCATTCCTCAAAAGCTGGTTCCACACCCCTGATCTAGAGGACAGAATCAGTGATTATTATTAGAATTCATTTCTTGGCAGAAGCCCTTATCAAGGGCAATTTACAATTATATCACATTATTTTTTACATAAAATTAACCCTTGATACAGTTGGGTTTTACTGGGGCAATCTAGGTAAAGTACCTTGCTCAAGGTACAGCAGCTGGGATTGAACTCCGACCCTCTGGTCACGGTCTAGTGTCCTAACCACGACTCCACATTGAATCAGATCAACCCTTTCATTATTCAGTCTGTTTCCAATAATTTATATTATTGTGGTGGAAGCTAATAACAAAAAACAATTTTAAATAGTCTAGCTACAGAGGCTTAATATAAAAAGCTGAAACATAAATGAAGTGTCCTTGTTACAGGATGGACACCCCCAATACATATGGGGATATTTTATTTATGAGATCATGTTTTTGAAATGCACTCACTGGAACAGCTTTATCCACCGTTACTGGTATTGCAGCTGACTTGCTGTGGGCTGCAGTTTATCAGATGGGACTCATCCCCGGTACAGCGAATGCCTGTCAGACACACATCACTGTGCCCTATCCCGTATCGAGAGGTTAGAGACTTCCATTGCAAAGCCACAGTCCAGCTCTCTGCACCACGGAAGCCTCTGTGATGCCCCAGGAGTCGTGGAGAACTCTCCCAGGTCTGTTGTAGTAAACTTCCACCCGGCCTTCACAGCGACTCGGTCATGCCAACGGACTCGACCTGCCTGTGCTGGGAGCAAAGGAGAAGCGAGTAATTGCATAACCACAAAACAGAGATTGCTATATATGGTACAGTATAAAAACTAAATGGTTAAAATTGTTCACTTGGCATGCGGAAGTTATAATGCAAGTTCATTCAAAAATGGAAGACCATTTCAATACAGAGAGTTAGTCAGTGTGATTGCAGTGTTATGATATTCAGCTATGAGAATAGCGGACTGAACCTAGAAATGAGAAATCAAAAGGTTTTCTCTTTACTGTGAAGTAAGATCTGAAAAGGTGCACTTCATGGTCACACGAGGGGTTCCATGAATATAAATCAATAGACCTTTTCAGCATCTCTCATAAAGTGATTACTACTCACCAGTACAAATAACACCAGCATCATTCTGGGTGCAGTCACCTCGTCCGTATTCAGAGCGGGGCACTTAAATAAGTCAACCTCGCTGCCCTCACAATTAAATTATCAGCCCAGATTTGACCCTGCCTTGCCCAAAATGGGCCTGTCCAAGGACAGCTACAGCATATCCTGATTCAGTTGCTGACGGAAAATGTGGCATCTTGCGGGTCCCCAATAGCGATGCGGACCGTCCGCAGACTCCTTCATGATGCAGCTCACTCGGCCAGAACGGGAATCAGAGCCACCAGCCTGTATCCTGCATGGCCATATAGACAGTAAAGTTAGTGGGTCGCTCCCTATTACCTTTGCAGTGCATACATACCTGTTGCTGGTTGTAAAAGCACTATCAGGTAATCATTGGTTCTGATTCCTGATCATTTGGAAATCTGTTTTACTAATCCGATCCTTGAGTCACATGTTTTCAGTGTCTTTATTTAAAAATCAGTAATTTACAAGACTGGTTCTCAACTGAATACAAACAAAATTAGCTCAGTATACAAACAATTTATACAAAATGTGTTTCATTTCCTTAAATTAAACATTTGTCTTCTGGACTGCAATATTTTAGCTTTATTCACTGTAGAGATGCCCTTTACAAGATAATGGGTTTTTCATAACTGTGAAGAGGATGTGGGTGTCAAGTTGTCCAAGTGACAGATGGGCGTACTCAAGATGTGATGCTGCAACGCCCCAGGCATTTATTTACAAATGATTTTAGCTGTAGTTGCAGGTAAAAGCGACCCCATGGATTCCAACACGGGGTCGCTGGGGTCTGGATCAGGAGGGCCAGCTTCGACCCATGGCTCCCCTGGGTCCCACCCTGGAACCCTCCCGCTCCCCATGCCCAGCACTCTTAAATCAAATATCTGTTAGAACATTTTTGAAGTTTGCTGGAAAGACCTAACAGAGAAACATAGAAGTGAGGTAGTGCTATTTGTTTGCATTGTTAACAGGCTGTTCATCTATTCCACCCTCCTTGTACTCCAACTGAACAAGGCCCACATCGTTTGCATGTGTGCAGCTTGGCTGCTCCTGGATGGGGGGCGCAGACATGGGCCGGGCTCATTTCCTACACTGGATCTCCTGCCCTTACCGAAGCAGGCAGCTCCCAGCACCTCTTGAGGAATTCCACACTACAGCTGCTGACAGACAACCTCTGCATCCTGCTGGTCAAGCCAGCATCACAGACCGTGTTCCAGGCTCCCCCCAGTGCTAACTCTCCCAGGCAGAGATCGCTGCCACCACTGACCCTCCTTCACCTGGAATCATAAAACTGCAGATATTTAGACTCTGGTGCCAAAGCAACAACCTGTAAATGGTTTGCAGATTTAAATCTATTGTGAAGATCATTTTGCATGTGCAGTAAATGTAAACCTATTTGAGATTCCATCATTATTATTATTATTATTTTATTTCTTTGCAGGCGCCCTTATCCAGGGCGACTTGTCATCGTAATCAAATACATTTCAAGTGTTACAATACAAATAATACAATAAGAGCAAAAATACAATAACTTTTGTTCAGTGTGACGAACCTGAATTCAATAATACAGCAATAATAGTGATAGTTACATCAGGATATGATTAAATAGTGATAGTTACATCAGGATATGATTAATACAAAATACTACAGGTTAAACATGGCAGATTACAGTATTCTGAAATTACAGGATTAAATGCAATAAAATAGGGGGGCAATAAGAGCAAAATAAAGCACATTTTTAAAATGAAGGGTTGATAGTGTCCCAGGATACAAACAGAGGTTCTACAGGTGCTGTTTGAAGAAATGGAGAGTCTTAAGGAGGCCGGAATGTGGTCAGGGACTGGGCAGTCCTGACATCTGTGGGAAGGTCATTCCACCACTGCGGACAAGGGTGGAGAAGGAAGCGAGCTCTGGAGGCAGGGAGGCGTGGCGGAGGTGAAACCAGTCTTCTAGTGCAGGCGGAGCGGAGGTCAGTGGGGGGTAGGGAGGAGATGAGGGTCTGGAGGTAGCTGGGTGCAGTCTGGTCAAGGCATCTGTAGGCTAGTACAAGAGTCTTGGGTGGATACGGTGATCGGGGAGCCAGTGGGCCAAGGCGGGTAGTGGAGTGGCGTGGGCGAGGCGGGCAGAGAACACCAGGCGGGCAGCAGAGTTCTGGATGAGCTGGAGGCGGACGGGTGGTGGACGCAGGAGGCCAGCCAGGAGGGTTGCAGCAGTCTGGGCAGGGAGAGTACCAGGAGGGCCTGGACCAGGGCTGGGTAGCATAGTTGGTGAGGAAGGTCAGATTTCTTCGGATGTTGCTCAGGAAGAATCGGCAAGTGCGTGCCAGAGTGATGCTGGGAATAAGAGGCAGGGGTTCAGGGTGACTCAAGGTTCTTAGCTGAGGAAGAGGGAGAGGTGTGGTAGATTCCAGAGGAACAGAGAATAGAGATCAGAGGGGGGAGGAGGAGGAAAGAAAAGGAGGTCAGATTTGGGAGGGTTGAGTTTGAGGTGATGCGGTGCATCCAGGAGAAATAGCAGACAGACAGGTAGAGATACGGGAGGAGATGGTGGAGTCACACAAGTGTATTCCTAAACCTTGTTAATTAGACAATTATAATTGCAAGTGTCAGGTTTTGATACTTGTTTCCTAATGTATTTATTTATCTATTAGTCATAATTTCTTAATTAGTAGTAGTTAGTTTCACTATTTCAGTGATTAGTATGCCATTTAGTTTTAGTTGCATTTATTAATAATTATTGTTGGTTCAATATGGTTCATTAGCTTGCGTCTGTGAAAATGGTATATCTATTAAAGTTGGCCTGTTATTAAGGTTATAACTAGGATATACACTTGCATAGTACCTCTTTTAAAATACAGTAGTAGAATAACAGTTGCATTTGTATTGTAATTAATTTGCTAATTTTCCTGTGAATATATGCTTGATATTTTGTTACAGTTTTAACTGTCCCTGACTTCTAGTGTCTTTGTTTTAAGCTATAAACTCACATTGTGACAGGGTGAAGGACATTCAGTTATAAAGTTTGGCCTCCGACAGGCGGGCGCTAAAGCCATGAACTTCCTTCCCTTGCCAAGATGGAACAGACCAGTGTCTTTGGCGGTTCTGGTGGCTATCTTGATAAAGGTCAGCCACGCCGATGCTTTCAGAAAATGTTTCCTAAACCTTGTTAATTGAACAATTATTATTATTATTATTATTATTATTATTATTATTATTATTTATTTCTTAGCAGACGCCCTTATCCAGGCGACTTACAATCGTAAACAAATACATTTCAAGTATCATTCAAGTATCACTTCTGCAATTATCGTCATTGTCAAGTTTCAGGTTGTGTCCTAGTTTATTGTGTCTATTATTCACTTCATTTCTTAATTAGTAGTAGTTGATTTCACTATTTCAGTAGTTGTGTATGTATTTATTTTGATTTTCACAATTATTAGTCATTATTGTTGGTTTTGACTATTAGTTAATTAGCGCGTCTGTGGAAATTGCATGTATATTAAAGCTGGCATGTTAGATGTTAGCTCTTTTTTAGAAAGTAATTAAGGTTATAAATGGGATATACATTTTATAAAATTATTTTAAAATACAACAGATAACAGTTGCATTTTGTTGTAATTATAGCTATTTCCCAGCAAATATGCTTGACATATATAAAAGTTACTGTTTCAAAGGTATCCCTGACTCATTGTTTCAAACTACCAGTGTGGAGTAGTGGTTGGGGCTCTGGACTCTTGACAGGAAAAGGTCGTGGGGTCGATCCCAGATGGGGACATTGCTGTTGTACTATTTTTTTGCATATCCCAAAACAAACTCAGTATGTTCGTTTTACTCAAAAGTTGCTGGAAAGCAGTCCCAATTTTAAGTTTTAAATCGGCGTTTTGGTAAACGAAACCTGTTTCAGTAGTTTGCTTTATATGACGTGCGCAGGAAAGGAAGTTTTAAAGCGGGTCCTCAGCTGGCGTTCAGTTGCTCCCAAATCAGCACAATTGCTGTCCAAGGTTCCGTCTACAAGTTTAATTTTTTTTTTTTATGATAACTGAGAAAACATTTTTTGTTTTGATTTTGACAACTGAGTTGACACGGTTTTTTTTTCTTTTCCGTGTCTACAAGTTTAAATTTGTTATTTTTGACAGCGGGTGACTCTGTTTTTTAGGTCAGGTGGTAATGTGTCCAGTAATTAACAAGGAAGGTTGGCTGTTATTTTTTCAACTGTTGTTACTTTTAAATAACATACTCCTAAAAGAAAAAACAAACAACCATAACCCAAAACTGGGAGGAAACCGTTTAATTTTACCGACATTTTTTAAAATTGGACTTCTTTATGACGGGTAAGCAAGCCGTTTCAGTCCAGCATTATATAAGAACCAATCAAGTTCTCAATTGCCACGTGATCGCGATGTCTGCAAAGTCCTCAGGCGGATGCTTGGAAAGTAGAGCCCGGCTCTACTGCAAGCAACTGGTTCAAGTTATGGGGACGTCCACATAAGCGACTCCAGGTGGACAGCTGAATAGAAACAGCATGGCTGCAGGAGCTAGCAAGTGTTTTGCAAACAAGGATGTTGAAACCTCCCGGAGGTGAGGAGGATGACATTTTTTAAAGAGACTTTAGAAGAAACATTATTTAACGAAGAAAATCCTAATCAATACAGTCAAACCACGTCAGTTTGACGTGTACCCCACCTTTTATCCTTGTATACAGCGAGTTACTAGACTTTCTTCTTCGGTCGCGGAAAGAAAGTATTGGCATCCTTCAATTGAGCAATATTCACTAATTTATTTGGTTTATTACATCCTGTTAATTAAACTATACTTATTTAACAGTGATATGTTGACAAGTCCCGCATAAAGATTAAGTCTCCAACTGAACACCGGTAAGGGATTCAAAAAATGCATGCACATGGATTAGGGAGTGGTTAACATGTGAAAACAAAGTACTGATTAGAGGAGAAACCTCAAAATATGGTGGGTAACCGATGGTGTACCACAGGGATCAGTATTGGGTCTCTGCTATTCTAATCTACATTGTGTTTAGATTCTGGTATAGTAAGCAAACTCGTTAAATTTGCAGACGACAAAATAGGAGGAGTGGCAAACACTGTTGAAACAGCAAAGGTCATTCAAAATGATCTAGACCGCATTCAAAATTGGAGCAGACACATGGCAAATGAAATTTAATAGAGAAAAGTGTAAAAAGTATTGCATGCGGGCAATAAAAATGTACATTATAAATATCACTTTGGGAGATAGTGAAATTGAAGAGAACTATAGAAAAGACCAAAGGGTTTATTTGACTCAAAATGTCTTCATCTGAACAATGTGGGAAATATAAAAAAGGCTAACAAGATGTTGGATATTGTGAGAAGTGTTAATTTAAATCAAAGAAGTAATGTTAAAACTCTACAATGCATTGTAAGACCTCATCTAGAATATTGTGTTCAGTTCTGGTCACCTCGTTACAAAAGGATATTGCTGCTCTAGAAAGGTGCAAAGAGCAACCAAGAATTATCCCGGGTTTAAAAGGCATGTCGTATGCAGACTAAAATTGAATCTATTCGGTCTTGAACAAAAAGACTGTCACGGCAATCTGATTCAAACATTCAAAATCCTAAAGTATAGACAATGTCAGCAGGGGACTTTTTCAACCTGAAAAAACAAGGACCAGGGGTCCTGGAATTAGATAAAGGGGCATTCAGAACAGAAAATAGGAGCACTTTTTACACAGAGAAATTGTGGTCTGGAACCAACTCTCCAGTATTGTTATTGAAGCTGACACCCTGGGATCCTTCAAGAAGCTGCTTGATGAAGGATTCTGGGATCGATAAGCTACTAACAACCAAGCGAGCAAGATGGGCTGAATGGCCTCCTCTCGTTTATAAACTCTTATATTCTTATGTTCTTATGTTTGTGAAGTTTATGTACTCTTGCATCCTAGCAGTAATAGTAAAGATTGCAGGTACATTATTTGAAGGTTCAGACAGGGGTTGCCAATACTTATGTCTGTAACTCAGTAAGTGCCAATTGGCAGAAATATGATGGTATCTTGTTTTGTAAGTCCCTTTTCTGTATTACTACGTGTTAAATTGTACTCTTACCAACGCTTTTGTAAGGCAATCTCTATTTACGGTGTTTGGACTGCTATCGACATCTTTCTCTACTACACCCCTGCTGGAGGAAATGGTTCTGATCCAGCAGTGTCCTCTCCCCTTCTTTAGCTGCACTGTCATTTATGCTCGTGATCTTTCGAGACTCTTGCAAGACCTGTTAAAAATAAAATAATTTAAAATAGGACTAACAATTAATCGCACACATTTGTAAAAACATGCTTGCCATCTAGCGGAGTAATAAGGTTATGTATCATCTGGAGCTGTGTTTTTTTAAATACATACCTTTATTATTCCACTAGATGGCATAAGACCCTAAATAGCTGAGGAATCATTATATATTCAAGAACGATGCAACGTCATATCCGACCTAACTGGACTGGGGTATAGGCAGTATGTGAAAAGTCAGGTTGCAATCATCTGTGAAAAAAGCATTTACACATCCA